>BQNB010024190.1:0-60999 GCA_026074375.1 Tanacetum coccineum
CACCAACTTTCAAAAAGCTGAAAGAAAGCGCAGGGTTTGAGGCTGGCAGATGGTCAGGTTTTTTTCTTTTAAAATAATATCTAATAGTCGTTGTTCCGCATCTACCCGTTCACGTGATATGTATGTCCAAGTACTAGTACTAGGACCCGAACTCTCGCCTTCTTGATTATCCAAAGCTTGATATTGTTGAAGATATTCAAAATATTGAGAACACCATTCTAGATAGTAATGATTGTAAAGTTCAAAGTCATCGGGATCCATAGCATTTTTTTAGAGAAGTATTGTTGAGTTGTGTATGTAAAAGTGTGTGAAAAATAAAAAGATTAATGGATATTTATATAATTTTTAAAGGGTAAATTTTTTAAAAAAATGAGCATTTTAGTACCTCAAACGGCTAGTTTATGTAGGGAAACTGTTACACTTTTATTAATAAAATCGAATTATAATAACTAAATTAAATTAACAGAAAATAAAATGCAGAAAATTAAATAACAGACAGAAAGGGGTAGAAGCAGAAGACAGACTCTATGAATGTTAAATAAAATAAAGCAGTAAACGGTCGTGGAATGAGCCTCGTGTTTAACACGGCTTCCTTAAAACAGATTCGCTGTCTGTTTTCAGGGTACAACGTTCAAAGCTGCATTACAGCCAGACCTGACAAACTTGCCTGAAAATCACGGAAGCACTCTACAGTTTCTGATCGAAAAGAACTGTTGGAATAGGAGTTGCGTTTTTCTCTGTGTCGAAAAATGGATGAGAAGAGTTTATTTTATAGCCTAGTTCTGTCTGGGTCACCAAGAAAAATATCGGCTAAAAAATAAAACCACGATTTGATATCTTCCTTTTATTTAAATTGATTCTGTAAAACTTCTTCACAAAGTTTAAATCAATTCTATAAATAAATGGATACAAAATAATCTGGAAACTTTTAAAAACGGAAACGAAATCTGCAGCAAAAACTTTCGCGCATAGGCGAGCTTTCAGAACTGGATTCGTGTCCGCAGGTCGCGTGGGCTCGCATGAGTTCAGAAGCTTTGAACCTATTTTGGCCCAGAAATCCCATTTTCTGCACCCCTAGGCGCGGGCATGTAGGTGTGGGAGCATAACCAACCTAAAAGAATTTGAAGGTAAAAAATAAGAGTTCTATTTAAACTTCTTCTCATTTCTTTCATGGGGCGATGTGGGATACTCTCCCAATTTCCACTTTTTGTTTTTCAAATGCCTCACTTTGAGACACGATATCTCATTCATATTAACTTTATTTTGGACATACTTTAGCTCGTTGCGAAGCTCTCTTCAAGGAGAACGCAAAGCTACCAACTATTGAAAATATATATAACAAATACATATATTAAATAGTGTTCAAAATTTGTGAAAATTCATTTCCAACAGTTAGGTCCTATTTACACAACCGTACTCCGTACTTGGTTATTCATTGTTGAATGATTAAAAAGTTTTCGAGTTTGATGCTTAACATCTTTTAAGTCTTTTAAGCTTTTGGAAAATATTAAAAGGGTTTTATTGATTGAATAAATTACATATTTGTGATAGTATGTGTATTTGTAATAAATACGTAGCTTTGATAATAAGTAACCCTAAATCTAATGGACCACAAGCTCACATTCGGGTTCCTCCATTTTTTATGACATTTGCTATTTAAACGAGAGTTTAACACACCCTCGTAGTTTAAACGAGAGTCTTCCGAAGAGACAAACTGAATAGAATTTTGAAATCGCCTTATTCTTCTCTTCTTCTTTCTTGCTTCTCTTCTTCGTTGATCGTTTGCACAGAGATGGACTTGTATTTGAAAACATAATTATATACTGCTTCGCGGTTTCCTCCATTTTTATGACGTTTGCTATTTTTTTACGTCATGGCTTGTTTTGCCTTTAGGAGGGAGCGGCAATTTAGTGGTCAACTTTTGTTGTCAATGACAATGATCTTCGACAACGAAAACAATTTGATGAGGAAGAAAAAAATATGGTTGATCGAAGACAACTTAACATATTTTGTATGTTTTGACGTCTAGGGTTTAAAGTTTATGAATGGAATACGAAAATAAAATCCTAAATAAATAAAAAGAATAAAGCAAAAAAAATACGAGATCCCTCCGGATCACCGACAAGTAGCCGATGACCGAAGGATAGCAACTTATGTTGGTAGATCTTACCTAAAGTTGTGATACCATGTAAAATATCAAAATGGTTTTATTGATTGAATGAATTACATATTTGTGATAACATGTCTATTTATAATAAAAATACATAGCTTTGATAATAAGCAACCCTAAACCTAATGGACCACAAGCCCACAATCAGGCTTGGGCCAATGACTCGTCTAACAACTTTATGGTATGGGCATTTCTCAAGTTGAAGTAGAATAAATGACAGGTATGTTAAAATGTCATTTTGGGAAATTACCTTTCATGTATCTTGAGCTTCCTATTGGGGTTAATATGAATAAGGCGGGTAGTTGGGGCCAGTCGTGGAGAAGTTTAAAGATAAATTATCATAATGGAAAGCAAAATTAGTTTCTTTCGGGGGACGCCTAACGTTGGTCCAATCGGTTCTTGGTAGCCTCTTCGTTGTACTATTTTTCTTGTTTTGTGCACCAACTAGTATGATTAATACCTATGAGAGGTGAGGAAGAATTCCTTTTGGGGTGGGGGAGAGACACTCATAAAATGGCATGGATTGTTGGAATGTGGTAGTTGGATCCGCGTGTTATATGATTAGAAATACGTGAGCACATTGGAGGCACACACGCTAAGACACATGGAATACATTTATTCTTTAAATATACTTCACGGGTATATTTAAATAGTCGTTATGGTTTATAACTAACTTAACGATTATTTAAATATGTAAACCGAAAGGACTTAAATTGACAAAACCCGAACCCAAAGGGGTGCTTGGTTGTAGTAGGCCCCTATAGCTTTTTAGAGGGGGTATTTGTGTCGATTTAAAATTGAGAAGGTGGAGGAATTGGAGATAGGAATAATTATTGGTTTCCTATTCACCAAGGACAGGTTTTGGTGCCTATATACACAACCCTCAACTCCTAGCTCATATTCATATCATTCAAATCCCTAAAACCTAAATTGATTTCGCTTTCCTCTCTCCCCCAAAACCTTTTGATCGAAATTCCCTTCAAAAGGTTTTCGGTTCTCTCCCCTTTTCTGTGTTCAAATTCGTAAAACCCTAAAGGGTTTCGAGGTGGAATTTGGTAACTCCACAAGGTTTCCGAAAAAACAAGTTTAGATCTACAAGGTTTCTGTTTACATTGTTCTCTAAAGTCGACAACAACTTGAAACTTTTAGGGTTTTGATTTCTGGGATTTTGGTTCAACCGAATTTGATTAAAACCATAATTAGGATTTGGTGATTTTCGATTCATATAGAAAAGTGTTTAGGTTTGCAATCAAGAAAAGTGCCACTCGGTGGTTCGTGAGATTTGAAGTAAAGACAGCATCTGGTGTAATTCGTTGGAACGTGTTGTGTGAGCAACCGTAGAGGTGACAACTTAGTCACTAAGTTTCAAGATCAAGATTCTCGTTGATTGACTTTAGTCATTAAACATAAAGGTTACTTTTTCTTTCCTTATTTGGGTGTTAATCTATGATGTCAAACTAGATCCATTCGATGCGTACTCGTAGTAAACATGGTTTACTAGTTCTTAGATCCCAATAGTGGCATCACAAGTCAACCTAGTTTGGTTCTATGTGTTTTACACCTTAAAAAACCAACGCTAGGAACTGCGATGAGAAACCTTTTAATATATTGTTTTGATCGAAAATTATGGCAACAATATGCAATTCTTGCCATAAAGAATAAATAAAAACCTAGAATCTTGCTTTAATTGCTAATTAAATAGATTGATTAAGAATAGATTTAAAATTAATAGTTAATTAAGAGTTTTAAGTCTTCTATTCTTTTCATTATCCCGGCCTTAAGTCACACACAATCATGTTATATGATGGATGTGGCGATCTAGGCACTTTAGCAGAAAACCTAGTGAGAGGTCTTTTAGTTCTCCGATTGGGAAAGACTCTTGTGAGACCACGGGGCAATATGTGATTTACTGCTTTTCTGATAGCGTATGTCTTCACCCACCATACTTTCTGTCTTTTATATCTGCTTATGTGTTTATACTCCTTGTTACTTATGACTATATGCAAAAGTTTTTTGAAACTCTAAACGGACTAATACTTAAAGAGAAACTTTGTTTAAGTTTGTCTGTAGAATTATTATACACAGCAAAGATAATTTTATACTCCTAGTGACCTTTAAGTGAGTATTTGTAAAACTGGTTTTGTACAAATAAAATAAACGGACCATTTAAACTATAAAACTTGTTTTCCTTGAAGAGATAAAAGTTTTCCTTAAATACAATCATTAAGTCAATTGAAAATCGCTCACCCATCCGAACAAACTATAAGAGACGTATAAGGTTGGATTTTCCCAAAAGAAGTCCAAGTTTTTAATAAGCTTCGCGCTGACCCGCTTCTCTGCTTGTTTGTGCGTTCAAATTGAGCTACCGAGAACTTTTGACAAGATGATGTCAAGATTAAAAGTTAACAAAATGTTTTCTTATCTAGTGATACAAAGATGTTTTGCATGCTTCTTTGTACATGATTTTGTCACATATTTTATAAATTTATGTGTATTCCCTTATGTGAAATTTTAAGTCTATGCCAACCAAAGTAAGAACACGTGCACTTGGATTGACCTCTTTGGTCAGGCCTTAGGGCCTTTCCAACCCATATTAAATTTTTTCATAAGTTAGATCGATCTATGTCAATTTTTGCATGTTCTTTTTTGGTGGACTTAAATCGAGTATGCTTAGTCAGACCTTGGACCCGAGTCATATGATGAGACTAAACATGCACTTGACATTACTATAAGAGTTACTAATGTCATAAGTCTCATAAAACTAAGAGTTGCATGAATAGGCAATTAACAATCGTCGCTTACCTCTTGCCCTACTTGTTTACACATTGGTCAGACCTTCAGTAATAAGTGGGAGGTCAAGTTGGATCTTAGTCTTGTTAGTAATTAATTAGGTAGTTAATTCTTTTAAGAATTTAATTATCGAAAATACTAATATTTGAACTTTTTCTGATTGTAAATGACTACCACAATCGTAAACAATTCGGTTTTCAGGGGTTTCTTTGAGAAACAGAAATTAATTAGACCTAACTTTCTCGACTAGTACCGACAACTTCGTATTGTCCTATCAGCCAAAGATAAGTTAAACTATCTAGAGCTTCCCGATCCCTGCTTTGCTCAGTGGTTCATTTGTTTTGCTGGATAGCAAGTTCAGATCCTGCCCGAAAAAACTCTTGCAAGCTCACCTGCATGGTCAAAGACAAAAGGAAATTACTGTTCTCATGCTTATGACCATGGAACCAGATCTCCAACGGAATCTGGAGAACCTTGGTGTATATGGCATGCTACAGGAGTTGAAAACTCTGTTTTCTCAACAAGCAGAGTAGGAACTTCTTCAAACCGCGAGAGAGTTTCATACGTAGAAACAGGAAGAAGGACAGTCTGTAAGCTCATATGTTCTAAATATAAAGAGCTATATAGATAATTTGGAGCGTTTAGGTCATCCCGTATCACTAAGCCTAGCAATGAGCCTCATCTTGGTCTCTCTATGCAAGGAATATGATAGCTTTGTGCAAAACTATAATATGCACGACATAGGGAAGACGGTAAATGAGTTGCATGCCATGCTTAAGCTACATGAGAAAACTCTACCAAAGCAAGATGCTGCACCTGCACTACATGCAATTAGAGCAGGAAAGGTCTAGATGAAAAAAATACAAAAATAAGAAACCCCAATTGGCTGCTATGAGGAAACAGACAAGGAAAAAGAAGCTAAGCTGCTTATGCTCCTAGACCTAATATTCCCCCGCTCCAACCCAAGAAGGACAGATCCTGCTAAAGGACTTCAGTCTGTCACCACTTCTCGCGGTGACACAGGCCATTAGAAGCGGAATTGTTCCCAATATCTATCCTAGTTGCTAAAGAACAAAAAGCTACCTCAAGGAGCTAGTACTTTAAGTATCTTTACTATAAAACTCTTTACGTTTCCTGAAAAATATTGGGTATACGATACGGGCTGTGGGACTCGTATCTGTAATACTACTCAGGGACTCAGGGGAAGTAGGAAGCTGAGGCCAGGAGCTTTGAGTCTGTACATAGGCAATGGTTAACGTGCAGCCGTCGAAGCTATTGGATCTTATGATTTGTGTTTCCCTAATGGATTAGTTATAGTTTTACACAATTGTCATTATGCTCCTTCTATAACTAGAGGAGTTATTTCAGTTTATCCGTTTGTATGACGATGGTTTTATTAACCGTTTTGATTATGATAATACAATTTCAGTTTCTAGGAATAATTTGGTTTGCCGTTCAAAAAAAGAAGGAATAATTTGGTTGATTTTAGTGCCATTCCAAGGGATGGTATCTATTAAATTGATTTGTCTAATTCTAATACAAATGATCGTTCTATGTATGTTGTGTACAATAAAGAGCCAAGATTAAGGACATGGACTCTTCTCTCTTGTGGCACTGTCGTCTTGACACATTAGCAAGAAACGTATTGAGAAGTTGCAACAAGATAGACTTCTTAATTCAATTGACACTAAGTCTTTTAAAAATGTTTTGTTTTCATGTTTGGTCCCAGGAAAGATAGCACGAAAACCTTATTCACATCAATGGACAGGGCAAAAGATCTAATTTTACTAACACACAACCGCTGTATGTGGTCCTCATTTAGATTGTGCACAAGAACAAGGAGCTGCTCACTGTTCGCACCTTCACTGATGACTTTTACTCGTTATGTTATGTTTACTTGTTGAAGCATAAACAAGAAGTGTTTTGAAATTTCCAAATGTTTTCAAAAGGAAGTAGAAGACCAACTCGGGAAGACCATAAAATCGCTACGTTCTGATCGTGGGGACGAATATATAAGTCAAGAGTTTTTGGATCATCTTAAGGAGCATGGGATTATTGCCCATCGTACTCCTCCTTACACGCCTCAAACATAATGGCGTGTCTAAGAGGAAAAATAGAAACACCATATAGGGATGGTTTCGCTCCATGAATAGTCAAACAACTCTTTCCATAGTCTTTTTAGATTATGCCATTGAGTCTGCTGCAACGCATTCCTCAACATTTCTTAAACTAATAAGAGTTGAAAGACAACCTTAATGAGTATGGTATGGGCAAGCCTTAAGCTGTCTTACTTAAAAGACTGGGGTTAGGAGGCACTTAATAAGCGAGATACTCTGTACAAGCTGACAAATTAGAGCCCAGATCTATTAAGTGTATCTTATATAGGATACCCAAGAAGAAAACAATGGGTTATCATTCTACAACCCCCCTGAGAACAAAGAATTTTATTGTGCACGTAATGCTGAATCTTTGAGAATATCTTATAAATCAAGGATCAATGTGTGGAGTTTTAGAAGATCTTAAAATAATTCGAAGAAGAAGATATGCATCCTTCTGAAACACTAAGCTCACATCTAGATAGGATGATCAAGAAATGAATGAATCGCTAAAAGTGATATCATTCTTATTCGTCAGGTCCACTTAGGACACAGACATCCTCCAGTTTGAATGTGCTTAAAACATCGAGGCTAGGCTGATAGTAAGAGTTGGGGTTCTAATGAACCATTAACTATAAAGCTGGCATTGTTGGAATTCCTGAGTCTGATCAAGATGGTAAAATGCTATAAATTTGGAATCTTCCTCCTAACGGGAAAACCGTTGGTAGCAAATGGCTCTTCAAAAAGAAGATCAACATGGATGGAGCTGTACACACCTATAAAGCTCGTCTTGTAGCGAAGGGCTTCACTCAAACCTTAGGGATTGATTATAAAGAAACCTTCTCTTCTGTTGCAGACATTAGAGCTATTAGGATTCTCATAGCCATAGCTACATTTTATGACTATGAGATTTGGCAAATGGATGTCAAAATTGCCTTCCTCAATAGATATCTCTCTAAAGAGGTATACATGGAGCAACCTAAGGGTTTTGTTAATCCAAAATTTCCAAACCGATTATGCAAGCTAAAAAGATCCATTTATGGACTTAAGCAAGCAGCAAGGCAATGAAATAAATGATTTGATGATGAAATTAAGAAATTTGGTTTCACTCAAAATCGTAATGAGCCATGTGTATATATGAAAGCTAGTGGGAGTTATGTCACTTTCCTAATCTTATATGTCAATGACATAATGATTATGGGAAACAACATTCCAATGTTACAAGACGTTAAATCCTACCTTGGAAGGTGTTTTGCTATGAAAGATTTAGGAGAAGCTGCATATATTCTTGGAATTAAAATCTACAGAGATAGATCGAAGCAGTTAATTGGTTTGTGTCAAAGTGCTTATATTGGGAAAATCTTAAAAATATATTACATGGAGAATTCTAAACATGGAAGTATCCCTATGCAAGAGAAACTTAAATTAATTAAATCACAAGGTGCTTCAACACCTGCTGAGGTAAAGCGCATGCAGAATGTACCATATGCTTTGGCTGTGGGATCTATTATGTATGCTGTGAGATGCACTCACCCTGATGTTGCGCTCGCTTAGAACATAACAAGCCGATTTCAACAGAATCCAGGTAAACTTCACTGGACTGCTGTTAAGAACATTCTAAAGTATCTTCGTAATACTGAAGATATGATTCTTGTTTACAGAGGTGTTATAAAACAAGAGCTCAGGGTTTTTTGCTACACTGATGCTGGATATATGACAGACGCTGATGACCTCAAGTCTCAGACTGGATATGTATTCGTTTTAAATGAATGTGTTGTTGACTGGAAGAGTACAAAGCAAAGAATCTTCGCAACATCATCTGCAGAAGCTAAGTATATAGCTGCTTCAGACGCTTCTAAAGAGGCGGTATGGGTTAGAAAATTTATTTTTGGGCTGGGTGTGGTACCCATAATTGAAGAACCCATATAGATGTATTGTGACGATACTTAAGCCAATAATATAGCTAATGAATCATAAATCACTAAAGGTGCTAGGCATTACGCAGCCAAGTTTTACTACTCTTCATAAAGTTATAGAGTTTGGTGATGTTAAGATAGAAAAAGTTCACACAAATGATAACTTAGCTGATCCTTTTACTAAAGTTTTGGCTTTTCCTAAGTATTCAGATGATACTAAGAATATAGGTATGCTTCTAGCTAGTAATCTCATTAAATCAATGTTTTTCATTAGTATTTGGATAATTAGGATTGTAAAAACAATTATTTACTTCTAAATGAATAAAAATACATGGTAATGTTTTCATACATAATAATAATTGTAACCTATATTGTATGTTTTAATCCCTTGAATGATTTTACCATTCTAAATATGTCTATTGTTGGTTAACAATATGGGAATATTGTTACATAAGGCAAATGTGAGTGTTGGTTGTATTATTTAAATACATGGATGGTTCCCACCAAACTCATATGTTATTCATAAGGGATGCATATTGGAACGCCCTAACGTTTTGTACATTATACTTTTGATCCCTCTCCCTTTTCATAAGTAAGAAGTCAAAAATTGTTAATAAGTCAATCTAGACTTGAGATACAAGCAAGTTCTGCATTTGTGGATATCACTTTTTATTAGTAAGTCAAACGTTATCATGATACGTAGTTATAAAGCTATTCTTGGAAGTGATGTGAAGCGGCAACTACAACACTTGTACTCAACAAAGAAATTTGTTCATTCACTTGATATGTTTAGTATGATACCATGGCATGGGCTATCCTATAATTAATCAGATAATAGCATGGTCGTATGCGCCAAAGGGAAATTCAAAAGATGATTCTTAATTACATTTGGTATATCTGAATTAACTTTGATAACGAGAAACTAAAATTGTTAAACTATATGGAATGAGTTAGGATCCATATCCATGGTTTAACGGTATCTATACAAAGGGTGAATATTTAGCAAGAAATACAATAATCCTTAGACTGAGAATGTTCATGGAACATCATCCATGTATTTCTATGTTTTTAAAACAAATGGATGTGTTGCTAACGTTTTTCCATTATTAGTATAAACGCAGTCCGCTAACTCAACAACGTCCCAAGTGGAAGCTGTGAATGTGTGTAGTTGGATCAGTGTGATATACGATTTGAAATGCGTGAGCTATGGGGCACACACGTAAGACACATAAATACATTTATTCTTTAAATATACTTCCAATGAAATATATTTAACATGGTCATTATGTTTATAACTAACTTAACGGGTTTTTAAAGATGTAAACAGAATGACTAAATTGACAAAACCAAACCCAAAGTGGTCCTATTGTTGTAAGCGCCGGGCCGCTCAATGGCTTTTCAGAGGGGTGTTGATGTCAAATTTAAAATTGAGGAGGTGGAGGGACAATTCTGGAAAAAGGAATAATTATGGTTTCCTTTTTCACCCGGACTTGGGTTTATGGCGGGTGGACGTAAATTGGGGGGGGTGCAGTGAATGGGGGAAAGGCGTTTTTGCCATATATAAACACCCCACCCTAGCTCATTAACTCATAGTCATTCAAATCCCTAAACTAAATTGATTTACTTTCGTTTCCTCTCTTCAAACCTCCGAGCCGGAACAAATCCCTTCACACAAAAGGGTTTTTCGGTTCTTCCCTATTTCCTTGTTCAAATCGGTAAAGCCTAAAGGGTTTCTAGTGTGATTGGTATCCTACCGGAGAGTTCGAATACAAGTTTAGATCTACAAGGTTTAGGTTTACATTGTTCTCCAAAGTCGACAACAACTTGAAACTTTTAGGGTTTCAATTTCTTGGATTCGGTTCAACCGAATTTGATTAAAACCCTAATTAGGGTTTGGTGATTTTCGGTTCATATACAAAGCTTGTTTGTGGTTTTCGATTCAAGAAAAGTGCAACACTCGGTGTTAGTGAGACGTGAAGTAAAGACTAGCATCTTGGTGTATTCGTTGGACGTGTTGTGTGAGCAACCGTAGAGGTAACAACTTAGTCACTAAGTTTTAAGATCAAGATTCTCGTTTATTAACTTTAGGTCATAAACATAAAGGTTAGATTTTTCTTTCCTAATTTGTGTGATAATTCATGATGCTCCAAACTAGAATCCATTTCCGTGTGCGTATATCGAAGTAAACATAGATTACTAGTATCTTAATCCCAACATGGATAAAATAGGACTAAAGTTCTATCTAAAGTTTGAATTGAGGGTCTAAATGTTAGGAGTCCATAAGGCTTCCAACTTGGTTTGTTGGTAAATGGTTGTGCAGTTTTTCGGAGGAAAGAGAAGCGTTGTTGGTTTCGAGTGATAACAAGCTTGTATGGTGAGGTCGTGGGGTTTGTATGAATAGATGAGCAAGCTAGAAGTTAAGGAATCTATACTTTGGTAATATTGTTTTGGGTGGACATGAGATAGATAGAAACGAGGGTGATTTTTTCTCTTCGTTGTTAGGAAGTTAGGAAAGTGGTGATGCAAGTAATGTATTATTAGATTTTTGAAAGATAAAATGATAAGTTCTGATGAATAGGGGATCTGTAAGTAAAGATAGCCATTCCTTTGAAACACACCAGAACAAAGCCAAGGATTCGGTTGGAAGACGGTATAGAATGTCGATGATAATATACTGAGGGATAATTGCCATGGAAGCAATTATATTATTATCTTATAATCTTAGGGTGGAGAATATACCCTATATATACAGAATGCATGGGCTCCAAGTAGACATAATTGATTCCATATGTCAAAGCCCATTTGACTCGAGTAGAGGCACGTACTGATTTTATACGACTTTTTAATCTAATTCGAATATTGGCAATCCTTGGCTAAATGTCATCTATGTGGAGCATAAGTCCATTTAATGATTGGAATTGCAACTGTTTAAACTGTATGAAAAAGCCATACATGAGAACCTGCAACTATTTGGTTCCATACATAAACTAATTTTTCTTTTAACGGTATTTTTTTAATTAAAAGCTAGTAAGAAGCTAGAAGATACAAACGACAACCAACACTCTCATAAACACACCTAAGCGAATACCCACATGAAACCATGACAAATGATTGAATTAAAGAAACAACACCTAAAAGAGGGCTAAACCTAAAACTAAACTCGATTGACCAAACAATGCCTAGAAATATCCAAAAAACCAATAACCTTTAAATCCCAAAACAAACATGTTACAACGCCATTTGACGAAGCACCTTAAATGCTTTGGACGACCTTAGTCTTGGAGAATCAAATTAATCATATGCTCAGAACTATTTTCATGAATCTTTAAAGTATTGCTAAGATGTGTCACCTCTTGTAATACATATATTGGTCTGTATAATGATCTAAGTTCTCTCTAGAAGGGAGACTTAGGAGTATTAGCTTGTAGCTTTCAGAACATTCAGTTGGCACTTCTTTTTCGCTTGTTTTTATTGGAACCCCCTATTTCTAAATACGACTGGTTGTAGTTTAAACTAGGCCTTTTGGCTACTTAATTGTGAACCATTATAGAGACTTACTAATTCAGGACTGGATTTGGCTATAGGCCATAAGGGCGACAGCCCAAAGGCAGCCCAAGAGAGGGGGCATCATGTTAGCAGTCCATATTTACTACTAGATTCATTAGGCCCATTTTTTTATAAAAGCCCACTTAAGTAACTCTTAAGTCTTAACTTAACATACGTACTACATAGTATCACTTTTAACTAATTCAAAACAATACGCATTAGTAGGGCATCAGTTATTAGGGTTTTTTTTTTCTTTCACATCATCAAAAAATCAGGCATTCAGGCTATCAAAAATTCAAAGTATCATTGTATCAAATGAACATAAATAATAAGAGTCGACTTCTAAATAATCATGACAATAAACAAACCAACCGATCATCTTTTTTCCCTTCGTCAATTTTGATCAGGTGATATTGTTTCATACTTATTACTTTTGTTTTAGTGTATAGAATATTATATAATTTACACTTGAGATTATCATGTTGCGTCGTTCACAACCGTCAAGTGCCCAAAATAGAAAACGAAAAAAAATCAACAAGAATCTAAGCGACCTCTACACGGTTCTATGGATGGTTTTTTAATTAAAACAAAAAAGAATAATAACAGTGTTGTAGAAAATAATGACAATGTTAACATTAATATAGATAATGAAAATCCTATCAACAATGAAAACCTAAAAAAGGACGAGGTTAACGCCAAAGATGATAATGAAAATCCTATAAACAATGAAAGCCTTGAAAAAGATGAGGTTAACGCAAACGATGATAATGAAAATATTATAAATAATGAAAATCCTGTTGAAGAAAATTATGAAAGTCCTCAAAATTGTTATGTTGATGGAGTTAATCACAATATTTTTGATGTAAGAGTTTGGGATGATTTAGATTCAAACTTAAAAGAGGTACTTGTAAGCAAAGGTGTCGTAAAAGAAACTAATATACATTATCCAAAAGAGATTTGGTAGACACTTCTCTTGTGAACATTATACACGTAAGTTATGAAATGGTGATTCTTATGATAGAAAATGATTGATTTACTCGAAAGAGCTTGATAAAGTATTTTGTTTTTGTTGTAAGCTATTTAAAATTGCTAGGTCTATAAGTCAATTAGCAAGTAAAGGAATAAATGATTGGAAGCATCTTAGCAATACTTTAAAGATTCATGAAAATAGTTCTGAGCATATGATTAATTTGATAAATATGTCTGAGTTGCGGGTGAGGTTAAGTACAAATCAAACATATGATAAAGAGTTGCAAGAACTTGCATACAAAATATTGTTAACTATTCTAGTCATGGTAGCATCCGCATAAAGAAGCTTTTTAAAATTAAAGATATTGAAGTCATATTTACGGAATACAATGAGTCAAGAGAGGTTGAACGGGTTAGCGATCGTGAGTATTGAAAGTAGTTATTTAGCAAATATCGACTATGATAAGATAATTGATGTTTTTGCTACAAGAAACGCACTAAGACATCGTTTTAGGTGATCATGTTGAACTTGTCATTCATAATTTATCTCCTCATATTGTAACATTTTATTTAATTAAAAAAATAGGCGTAGGGATGAGCCGTCTGGCTTGACTAGGTTCCAAACCCCTAAAAGAAAATGTTTTGTTTGTTTACAATGAGCATATTTCGCTCGGCTCGCCCAGGGCATCCGAAATCATAGAACCGGCCCTACTTACTATGTGGCAGGTGTTTGATACTACATATTACTAAATAAACCGAATGGTGTTCTTGTTTGAGTTTATGGTACCCTGTTTGTTCTTTTTTTGTATTATTAAGTTGTGGAAATTTTCTTATAAAAATTTGGACTTTTGTAGGCCAACTGAGTAAATTTCAACTTCTAAATTTTGATGACAGGTTAAAGTTAATTTTAAGAAAATATCAACCCCTTGTCAACACTTGTGAGAAATTTATACATGAAAAATATGATGAGCTTCAAAAAAATGTGAACTAGTAGAAGTTTGGCTTGCACCATAAATTGTCAAGTGACACCTTTGAATAAGGTGTGCAAATCTTTGACATCTGAGATTCTTCTTCTTTGCCCCAGGCCTAAACTGGACGTAAGCAATGCAAAAACCAAAATATAAAATGATCTCAAACAGTGCCTACAATCAGTCCCAAACTAAAGGATGAACTAAATTCAAACCTGAGTTTTTTATTTGAAAAGTAACAATATTATTTATAAAAAATTTCTGCATCTTTACTATACAAAAAAGCATAACGGTTGGTACCGATAATACTCAAACAAGAACACCATTCGGTTTATTTAGTAATATGTAGTATCAAACACCTGCCACATAGTAAGCAGGGCCGGTTCTGAGATTTCGGATGCCCTGGGGCGTAGCCGGAAAGGATATTATGCTCATTGTGAAACAATACAAAACTACGTATACTTTTTAGGCCGGGTTTGGAACCTACTCAATTGCCAGATTGGGCTGATCCTCTTACGTCCGCCAGTTTTTTTTGTTTAAGTATAAAATGGTTAAAAGTATGGGAGACAAATTCCAAATGACAAGTTCAACATGATCACCTTGAAAACTGATTTGTCTTAGTGCGTTGTTTAACTTGCCTGCAAAAAGTGTTTCATTAAATCTCTATCATAGTCGATATTTGCCTAAAAAAAAACTACTCTTCATATACTCCATGATCGCTAACCCGTTTCAACCTCTTGACTCATTTACTCCGTAAATATAGCTCTTCAATATTTTAATTTTGAAAAAAGTCTTTCTTTGTATTGCGGGATGTACCGTGACTGGATAGTTAACAGAAAGATTTTGTATAGCAAGTTCGTTGCAATTCTTTATCATATGTTTGATTTGTACTTAACCTCACCCGCAACTCAGACATATTTATCAAATTAATCATATGCTCAGAACTATTTTCATGAATCTTTAAAGTATTGCTAAGATGCTTCCAATCATTTATTCCTTTACTTGCTAATTGACTTATAGACCTAGCAATTTTAAATAGCTTACAACAAAAACAAAATACTTTAACAAGCTCTTTCGAGTAAATCAATCATTTTCTATCATAAGAATCACCATTTCATAACTTACGTGTATAATGTTCACAAGAGAAGTGTCTACCAAATCTCTTTTGGATAATGTATATTAGTTTCTTTTACGACTTCTTTGCTTACAAGTAACTCTTTTAAGTTTGAATCTAAATCATCCCAAACTCTTACATTAAAAATATTGTGAGAGTTTTAACTCCTGAGTAACGTAACAATTTTGATGACTTTAGTGAAATTTTTTCTTCCATTATTAGGATTTTTCGATTATATTTTAATATTTTCATTATCATCGTGTGTAGGTTAGAACCTCCATATCTATTTCTGGGTTTTTTTCATTGTTTTTTAAGATTTCATTTATGTATCTTTGGCGTTAAACGCTCGTGCCTTTATTTTTGGTTTTCATTTGTTTGATGAGGATTTTTTCATTATCTGATATTGATGTTAACATTGTCATTAATTTTCCACAAACGACTATTTAATTTTATTCTTTTTTCGTGGTTAATTACAAACTGTAGTCCATAGAAGACCATGTAGAGGTGTCGCTTAGATTCTGTTTTGATTTTTTTCTTTTTCATGATTTGTAGGAGAGACCTGACGGTTAATGAAAACGACGATATAACATGATAATCTTATGTGTAATAATAATAATATTGTCTATACACCAAATACAGGTTAAAATAGTACGATGAAAACAATATCACCTGATTCAAAATTGAACCGAGAAGCGAAAAACGATTGATCTCACTTGGTTGTAGTTGATGCCTTGATTAGTTACATAGTCGACTTCTTATTATTATGATTCTTTGATACAATGGATACTTTTGAATTTTTGATTAGCATAATGCCTGATTTTTGATGATGTTGAAAGAAAAAAAAACGCCTAATAAAGCTGATCTGCTCTCTAGTCTAATGCGTAGTGTTTTGATGTTAGTTTAAGAAGTTGATTACTCACTGTTAGTACCGGTATATGTTAAAGTAAGAATTAAGAGTTACTTCTCAGTGGGCTTTTAAAAAAAAGGAGGTTCCTTAATTTAATTGAATCTAGCTGTAAGATTGGACTTGCTAACATGTTGCCTCCTCTCTTGGGTGCCTCTTTGGGCGAGTACACCCTTTATGTGCCCACTAGCCAAATCCGTGTGCCTGAATTAGTAACGTGGTCTGTAATGGTTCAGAATTAAGCAGCCAAAGGGCCTAGTTTAAGTAAACTACAAGCTAGTCGTATTTAGTAAAACGGGAGGTTCCAATAAAAAACAAGCGAACGAAAGGATTGGTGGTGAAAAAGCTAGCTATATTCCTTGTACTTAAAGGTGTGTTTGGCTACTAATCATGTAGTTTATGTGGGGACATAATCTTGGACATGAAGATTTGGTAGACCATGGGTTTAATGAAATTCCACTGGTTAGACCCGAGTTTTTTGATGACTAATGGGCGAAAAAATTCTGTTTTCTTAACCCGTATTCGTTTAATGGATATTTTAGTGTTGAAGGAAGAACGGGGAGGAAGAAGGTTACAACGATTATGAGTTTGCATGCTTGATTTTGTTGGTGATATAAGAGATGACAAATAGGCATAAATCGTGAAATTAAGTGGGTAGTTATTAATTGTTTCCATTTTTTAGGGAGATGTTACATCTCAACTTCTAGGGGAAGCTCTTTGGCTTTATCGATCTGAAGTTCCTGTACGCGACTTTTTGTTTGGTTTGTCATGTCATTCAAATGTAGGGGACGATTGTTGGGAATCTAGATTTGATGAGACAAAATAATATAAAGAATGAAAACAAAAGGATCCTAAAAATCGTCATTTACGAAATTCTACAAGGTTTTGTGGTGGAGATTATTTTGACTGATTTAAGTCAAAGATATCAATAGAATTAAAGAAGATTATGTAAAGATCTCCTTTAATAAAGAAAAGATTCAGAATGATAAAACTTAAATGTTTTTAAAAGATTTTATTATGTTTATTCCTGTGTAAAAACCTTAATATCTCTAGTATAAAAGAGGATATAGGTAATTATAGTTTTGTGGGTTATGCTAGATGTAAAACACAGAAGAAAAGTGTGTGTGTGTACTAGGCGTGTTTTTTAGTCCTTTAAGTGGAGGCCTAGGGTTTTTTTTTGTAGTGCATAGCTCTTTAGGTAATTAAGGTTGTTCCTTTGATCCTTCATAGTTACTATTAGGCAGATATGGTATAATGTATTATTGTAATAAAAATAAATTGTGTTGCGTGATGGGAAACGTATGGTAATTAAACCTTGTTTGTATAACGTTTGATTTTGATTCTTATTCCGCCTGCATTGAGTTTATTATCCTTTTCTTATCATGGATCCTAGATTAGAGTTCTTATCAAAAGACTGAGTCTTAAACGATCTAGGAGTTTAGGTAAACAAACTCCACCAAGTTTTGGTATCGCAGAGTGTTTGGTAATCATATAATATTGTTGGGAAATATGCTTCAAGTAGAGAATTCGGTAGTAGCAAGGATTTATAGAACGTAATAGTACTACTGACGTTTTAAGTACTGCCAGTATAATATTAGTATGTTGATGTACTCTTTTGTCTGCCAGAATGGAAGTTAATATGCTGAGAAGCGATTGTATGAAGGATAAAGACGTGTGAGAAGATAATCATAGATATATATTCTATAAAGATAACGAATGGTACGTTGTATGTTTAGATTATTACGAAGATTCTCTATAGCAACAGTAGGAAGAGGGCAAATTATGTTTGAATACCAACATGAATTTTAAACTGTGTACTACCGTGTACAATTCAAATAACTACTTCAATCACAGATTTTGTGATTATGTAGAAAAAAAGGTAAAGCTTAGTGTTAGGATTCTAAGTGCTAATACATTCGGTTTAATCCATTCAAGAATAATTGTGTAGCACAAATCTGTTTCCACTTTTCCCACTTATTGGTTTGAATTTTAGTCAGAGACGCAATGGTGGAAATAAATAGAAGAATAATGAAAATGAAATTACAATAAAAGCACGCCTGGTTTGAAATGTTAAAGAAGGAGACGATAACCGGAATGTAGAAAAAGAGAAAAAAAAATAATTTGTGGTTTTACGTATAATAATGGGGGTATTCGAAGAATCAACTACCGGGCAATAGAAAGGTTTTGCCTTTAGGGAACCCGGTATGGAGAATCTCTTTTATCTAGTGACCAACGGGGTGTAATGGGAGGGTTTAAAGTATATGACACTACGGTTTTTGTATAAATTTTACCTAAAGAGAAAAGATTAAAGATTTTGACTTTTTAGGCGGGCGGTTTTAGTATTCAGAAAAGTTAATGATATGAATTTAATAATTGTGATTCTCCGCTGACTAAGGTTTGGTCCAGTACTTCAAGGTGCTTCATCAAATGGCGTTGTAACATGTTTGTTTTGGGCTTCAAAGGTTATTGGTTTTTATTGGGATATTTCTAGGCGTAGTTTGGTCAATCGAGTTTAGTTGTTTTAGGTTTAACGCCCGCTTTTCTTTTAGTGGGTGTTTTTTCTTTAGTTTCAATCGTTTGTATGGTTTTTGACGTTAGTGGGTGTTTCGCTGAGGTGGGTTTAGTGAGAGAGTTGGTTGTCATTTGGTATCTTCTAGCTTCTGTTTAGCTTTTAATTAAAAAAACCATGCCGTTTGATGAAAGAATAATTTAGTTTTATGTATGGACTAAATTGTTGCAGGCAAAGCGTTCTCATGTAGGG
The DNA here is from genome assembly GCA_026074375.1 of Tanacetum coccineum. Taxonomy (NCBI): domain Eukaryota; kingdom Viridiplantae; phylum Streptophyta; class Magnoliopsida; order Asterales; family Asteraceae; genus Tanacetum; species Tanacetum coccineum. The sequence continues at coordinate 19,235 of BQNB010024190.1, forward strand.
CTTTTTCATTACAGTTTTTAAAACAGTTGCAAATTCAATCTATTAATTGGTCTTGTGTTCCAACATGATGACATTTACCAAGGATTGCCATTATTCGAATTAGATTGCGTGTATCTAATGATCGAAAAAGTCGTATAAAATCAGTACGTGCCTCTACTTGGGTCAAATGGGCTTTGACATATTGAATCAATTATGTCTACTTGGAGCCCATGCATTCTGTATATATAGGGTATATTCTCCTCCCTAAGATTGTAATATAACAATATAATTGCTTGCGTGACAATTATACCTCATGATATTTTATAATCGACTATTCTTATTCGTACTTCTCAGACCTAAATCCTTGGCTGCTGTTCGGTGTGTTTTCAGAAAAGTGATTGATGGCTTATCTTTACTTATCCAGGTGCTCCACTATTCATCAGAACTCATCAAAAAACCTTTTTAAACAGAAAGCGGCATCATTTCAAGTCTGATATGATGATGTTCTACTTTTATTCAGTCCCATACCCAAAATAACTCTTCCTGATAGAAAGCGTGGTTTGTCAAAACTAACCCAAGCCAAGACGTGAGACTTTGGATTTTTATCGACTTAATATGTTACTTGGTTTCTTTCTCGGATCCATGGTTTTAGTTTTAGCGTGCATGCTTTAAAAGAGATATTTAATGGCCGGCCGATTCTCGTTTTAGAATCGAAGTCGTATCTAAAGATTTGTTAGTGGAATGGCCAACTCCAGACCAAAAAAGCAATATTTTTTAGATTATGAAAGGAATTGGTTATGGATTTCTGTTTTATCGCTCATTGATTTACAAGGTTCGTTGTTATCTATGTTTTTGACATAGTATTCGATGGGAAATGTAGAAAGTATTTACCCTATAGATACAATACTTGGAAGCAGAGGACTTATTCACCTTTGTCATGTGTAATAAGGTAAGCGGAGTGATGTTCAGGGTGTTGTAGTTAATTGGGATTTCTAATTTGATTTTTGATTAAGTCGTCATTCTAAACCGGTTATTTATTGTGTGTTTGAGTTTAGTCGGGATATGTGTAGAATAAAGTGAACTGTCGCCTGTTCACCATTTTTTCGTAAATGAAGTAGATATACGTGTGTCTCATTTTCAGACATAACAATACTTGTTTGTCACTTCGTTGAATAAGCTTGGCTTATTTGTTCATGATAATTGAAATAGAGGGTAGAGTTCTGGTAATGAATGGTATTTGGGGTACAGCATAAATTTGAAAAAGATTGTAGTCTTATTGGGATTTTAATGAAATTCCACTGGTAGGACCCGAGGTATGTTTGTATACTAACGGAAATTTTGTGTTTTTAACCCACTCTTCGTTATGAGAGCTATTATGATGGTTGAAGAAGTGGAGCTTTTCTGTGGAAAGTGACTGATAGTAGTTCTTATTATGTGAATATCAGGTTGTTGTATAAATGTGCTTATGTCGGAAAGGCCTCGCTCACCAAAATTCAGCAAGTGACCAAATTAGAAATTTACTTCAACACTTGTTATGGAAGATAAGTGTGTAGATGTAAGGTTCACAATTTTTTATTTCCTAGTATAACTCGAGGTTTTGCATCGAAATATTGAGTTACAACTGGTGGATTTATCGATCTTGAGGTCATTATTAATTTTTTTCCTTGTATTGCTCTTATAATAAATACCCTTTGAATTGTAGATTATAATGATGCATTATAGTTTTCTTGTGATAGGTTTTTAGTATAGATAGGTAGATTGCTTCTTTAAGGAGAGTTAATTTATATGTACGCATGATCCTTGATCTCATCATGTACATTGTTTACACTTGTTCCCCAATTTGGTTTCAAAATCATTCTCTAATAGAAGTTATTCAAGTTCAAGGATGCTTTTATGGCTTTTTATACTAGTTAGCGTCTGTTTCTTTATGCATATGTGTTGTTAAAGCATTGATGTTTATATTCAGTATATATGGAATTATACCTAAATTAAATAAGATTCAGCTGTACTTAGGGCCAAACTGATCTTTTAATCAACTTATTAGTTTAGGAAACTCAAAAAATATGTAGTCTTAGGCTTACACCGGCATTTTCAAATAAAAAACTCAGGATTGAAATTGGTTCATCCTCTAGTTTGGGACTGAATGTAGGTACTGTTTGAGATCGTTTTATATTTTGGTTTTGCCATGCTTACGTCCAGTTTAGGCCTGGGCGCGTGGCAGAGAAGAAGAATCTCATATGTCAAAGATTTGCACCCCTTATTCAAAGGTGTCACTTGACAATTTTACGTGGTGCCAAGCCCCAAACTTCTACTGGTTTCACATTTTTCTTAAGAGTTCGGTATATATTTCATGTATTTATTTCTCACGCAAGTGTTGACTAAGGGGGTGTTATTTTCTTAAAATTTAAGTGTAACCTGTCATCATTGAGCTTTGGATGTTGAAATTTTACTCAGTAGGCCTACGAAAAGTGTCCAAAAGATTTATTAAGAAAATTTCCGCAATTATAATACAATAAACAGAACACTGTCGGTATGTTGTAATAAGGGTGTACCCATAAACTCAATACAAGAAACACCATTCGGTTTTATTTAGTTATATGTAGTATCAAACCATCCCGCCTTCATAGTAAGCAGGGCCGGTTCTGAGATTTCGGATGCCCTGGGCGAGCCGAGCAAAATATGCTCATTGTAAACAAACAAAACATTTTCTTTTAGGGGTTTGGAACCTAGTCAAGCCAGACGGCTCATCCCTACGCCCATTTTTTTCATTAAATAAATTGTTACAATATGAGGAGACAAATTCTGAATGACAAGTTCGACTATGGTACCTTTAAACGATTGTCTTAGTGCGTTACTTGCAGCAAAAACATCATTATCTTATCATAGTCGATATTGCTACAAAAACTACTTTCCAATGTCTACGATCGTACCCGTTTTCCTATGCCTCTATTGACTCATTGTACTCCGTAATTATGACTTCAATATCTTTATTTTGAAAAAGCTTCTTTATGCGGTTATGCTACGGACTGGAATAGTTAAGTCAATATTTTGTATGGCAATGTTCTTGCAAACTGCTTTATCCTGTTGTATGATGTTTGTGCGTAACCTCACCTGCAACTCAGACATATTTACAAAATTAATCATATGCTCAGAACTATTTTCATGAATCTTTAAAGTATTGCTAAGATGTGTCACCTCTTGTAATGTACATCTTGGTCTGTATAATGATCTAAGTTCTCTCTAGAAGGCAAACTTAGGAGTATTAGCTTGCAGCTTTCACAACATTCAGTTGGCACTTCCTTTTTGCTTGTTTTTATTGGAACCTCCTGTTTCTAAATACGACTGGTGGTAGTTTAAACAAGGCCCTTTGGCTGCTTAATTGTGAACCATTATAGACACTTACTAATTCAGGCCTGGATTTGGCTATAGGCCATAAGGGCGACATCCCAAGGGCAGCCCAAAAGAGGGGGCATCATGTTAGCAGTCCATATTTACTACTAGATTCATTAGGCCCAATTTTTTTTTATAAAAGCCCACTAAAGTAACTCTTAAGTCATAATTAATTAAACAGTACATACTACATGTATCACTTTTTAACAATTCAAAACAATAAGCAATTTAGTAGGGCAGTCTAGTTATTAGCGTGTTTTTTTTTTTCTTTCACGTCATCAAAAAATCAGGCATTCAGGCTATAAAAAATTCAAAGTATCATTGTATCAAACGAACATAAATAATAAGAGTCGACTTCTAAATAATCAAGGCATCAAACGAACCAAGCGATCATCTTTTTTTACTACTTTCGTCAATTTGATAGGTGTGATATTGTTTCCATACTTATAGTTACTCTTGTTTTTTTTGTGTATCGAATATTATGTATAATATACAATTGATGATTTTTCATGTTGCGTCGTTACAACCGTCAGTGCTCAAAATAGAAAACAAAAAAAAAGAAACTCAAACAAGAACCTATAGCGATCTTCACGGTTTATGGATGGGTTTGTAATTATAAAACAAAAAAGAAGTAATAACCAGGTAGTAGAAAATAATGATATGTTAAATTATATAGATAATGAAAATCCTATAAACATTGAAAACCTAAAAAGGACGAGGTTAACGCCAATGATGATAATGAAAATCTTATAAACAATGAAAACCTAGAAAATAATGAAGTTAACGCCAATGATGATAATGAAAATCTTATAAATAATGAAATACTGTTGAAGGAAGAAATTACGATAAGTCCTCAAAATTGTTATGTTGATGGAAGTTGGTAATCACAATTATATTTTGATGATAAGAGTTTTGGGAGATTTTAGATTCATACTTATAAGAGTTAACTTGTAAGTAAAGGAGTCGTAAAAACACTAATATACAGTATCAAAAGAGCTTTGTAGACATTCTCTTGTGAAAACATTCTTCACGTTAAGTTATTAATTGGTGATTCTTATTTAGAAAATGATTGATGTTACTCGAAAGAATTGATAAAGTAATTTTGTTTTTTGTTGTGTAAGCTATATAAAATTGTAGGGCTATAATTCAATTAGCATGCTGAAGGAATAAATAATTGGACGATCCTTAGAGCAATACTTTAAAGAGATTCATGAAAATATTTCTAAGCTATGAGTTAATTTGATAAAATTATGTATGAGTTGCGGGTGAGGTTAAGTACAAATCAAACAAATGATAAAGAGTTGCAAGAAGTTGCATACAAAATATTGTTAACTATTCCAGTTACGGTAACATCCGCATAAAGAAGCTTTTCAAAATTAAAGATATTGAAGTCATATTTACAGAGTACAATGAGTCAAGAGAGGTTGAACGAGTTAGCGATCGTGAGTATTGAAAGTAGTTTTTTTAGCAAATATCGACTATGATAAGATAATTGATGTTTTTGCTGCAAGAAACGCACTAAGACATCATTTTATGTGATCATGTTGAACTTGTCATTCGGAATTTGTCTCATCATATTGTAACATTTTAATTAATGAAAAAAATGGGAGTAGGGATGAGCCGTCTAGCTTGACTAGAATTCCATATATACTGAATCTAAACATCAAAGCTTTGACAACACATATGCATAAAGAAACAGACGCTAACTAGTATTTAAAGCCATAAAAGCATCCTTTAACTTGAATAACTTCTATTAGAGAATGATTTTGAAACCAAATTGGGAAACAAGTGTAAACAGTGTACATGATGAGATCAAGGATCAGGTACATCATATATAACTCCTAAAGCATCTACATTCAATATAAAAACAAAAGGAAAACTAATGCACATTATAATCCAACAATTCAAAGGGTATTTATTATAAGAGCAATACAAGGAAAAAAAATTAATAATGACCTCAAGATCGATAAATCCACCTTGAACAAATTATTTGATGCAAACATAGAGTATACGAGTAATAAAAATTGTGAACCTTACATCTACACACTTATCTTCCATTCAATTTGACGATTTCTATTTGTCTCTGCTGAATTTCGGTGAGACGAGGCTTTCCGCATAAGCACTTATAAAACACCTGATATTCATATAAGAAATATCAACACTTTCACAGAAAGTCCGTTCTTCAACATCATATATCCATAACGAATAGCGGGTTAGAAACAGAATTTTCCCGTTGTCATAAAAAAACTTGGGTCTAACCAGTGGAATTTCATTAAATCCATGGACTACAATCTTTGTCCAAGATTTATGTACCCCATACTCATTCATTAGCCAGAACTCACCTTTCAATTCATGGAATATAGCCAGCTTTTCACCAAGTGCAACAAGTTTGGTATCTGAATCAGACACGATATCTACTTCATTATACAAAATGGGTGAAGGCAGTTCACTTAATTTCTCATCCGCTAAACTAAAAGCAACAATAACCGGTTTAGAATGACGACTATCAAAAATCCAATGAAGAAATCCATTAACAAACACACCTGACATCCCGCTTTTCTTATTATAATGATAAGGTGAATAAGTCGCCTGCTTCCAAGTATTTGTTCTAAGGTTAAATACATACACATTCCCACAATACTTGTCAAAACTAGAGATAACAACAACCTTGTAATCATGCGATACAGAATCATAACCAATTCCTTTCATACCAAAAAATTGCTTTTGGTTTGAGGTTGGCAATTCCACATAATCTTTAGTAGTTGGATTTAAAACGAGAAGCGCCGCATAAATATCTCTTTTATAAGCAGAAGCTAAAACAAGACCATGGAAAGAACCAAGTATACAATTAATTCGATAAAATCCAAAGTCAAGCTTGGTTAGTGTTGACACTGCTTCTTCATGATGGTTATTGTATGGGACTGAATAAAGTGAACCATCATCATCAGACTTGAAGATAAAGCTATTTCTGTTAAAGGTTTTTTGATGTGTTCTGATGAATAGGGGAAAGCTGTCTTGACATCCATTTGCTCCACCTCAAGATCGAGGCTAGCCGCCAAACCAAGAACAACTCGAGTAAAGATAGCCATTCCTTTAAAACACACCGGAACAGAGCCAGGGATTCGGTTGGAAGACGACATAGAATGTCGATGATAATATCATGAGGGATAATTTTCATACAAGCAATTATATTGTTATCTTACAATCTTAGGGAGGAGAATATACCTTATATATACAGAATGCATGGGCTCCAAGTAGACATAATTGATTCAATATCTCAAAGCCCATTTGACCCAAGTAGAGGCACGTACTGATTTTATACGACTTTTTAATCTAATTCGAATTTTGGCAATCCTTGGCTAAATGTCATCTATGTGGAGCATAAGTCCATTTAATGATTGAAATTGCAACTGTTTAAACTGTATGAAAAAGACATACATTAGAACTTGCAACTATTTGGTTCCATACATAAACTAATTTTTTTTAACGGCATTTTTTTAATTAAAAGCTAGCAAGAAGCTAGAAGATAAAAATGACAACCAACACTCTTACAAACCACCTAAGCGAACACCCACACGCAACCATGACAAATGATTAAACTAAAGAAACAACACCTAAAAGAGGGTTAAACCTAAAACTAAACTCGATTGACCAAACAACGCCTAAAAATATCCAAAAACCAATAACCTTTGAATCCCAAAACAAACATGTTACAACGCCATTTGACTAAGCACCTTAAATGCTTTGGATGACCTTAGTCTCGATGAAAGAATCAATTTTTAATTCATTCATTAGATTTCCTAGATCATTAAAAAACACCCGCCTAAAGAGGTTCATAGGTCTTTAATCTTTTTCTTTTGGGTAAATTACAATGTTGGTCTAATATATTTAACCCTCCCATTTACCGTTGGTCCCTAGAAATGGGGATTCGCAGACGGGTTCCCAAAGGCAACCATTTCATGTCCCATTTGGTTATTCGGTCCCCGTTTATACGTAACGGACAGTTATTTTTCGGTTATCTCTCCTATTTTAACTTTCAAATAGGGCTTTTTGTTATTTCATAATTTTTTTTTCTCCATTTGGTATATTCACATAAAATTCAAACCAATAAGTTTACTGAAGCCATTTTTGTCTTATTCTACTTACATCATTAGTTCATAAACATATAAAAATGTAGTATCTTCTTATTGTTTATCAATACTCGCTTTTTTTTCTTTTTGTTTCCTTTTTAATAATCCTTATATATGAGGACTCATGTGCATGCTTTTAACAACACCAGTTACTTGATCGGAATATCCCCCTTTATTTATACCACTTTATATTAGTTCTATATAAATTTGATTATCAGTATGATATCAAAGTTACTTACTCGAAAAACTTATGAACATTTACTTATAAAATTTTTTTCTCTTGTATGTCGTTAAAAGTTAAACGGTCAACAATTGTAAGTGGGTGAAAAGTTTTAAAAATCCTTGACGTACAAGAATAACCTGACGTCTCACTAAAAAATCATTTGGACCAGTGAAATTGGTATAACTATTAGATTTTAGGTTAATTCCCTGCCTCCAACTATTATTCATGATCAAATATTTATACATCACAAGCCTTGCACAATAAGATAACTAATATGGGCTAAGCCCATTAAAAACAATACATGTACTAATATTATTCAGCTAATATTCCCCTGTAGTTGGATGGGAGGTCTTTGGGCATTCAAACTGGAACGAAACTCAAGAAATAATGCACTCGAAAGACCCTTATTAAAATCGAGACGGAATGTGTAAAACATGCACTTGCCCAGAAGCCACATAATCACGAATAAAGTGTATATCTATCTCATTTATGCTTCTAGTACACTTTATTAGTGTTGTACCGGATAGTGGGAAAGTAAAAATGGCACTGACAGTGTCACAGGAAAATCTTTGTTGTTAGCAGTATGTAAGGTGTATGTAAATTCTACCATAAGATTATGATTCCAGGCTAGTTTTAGGACAAATTAGCAAGACCCTTAATATTCAGCTCTACATAGAACGTGATAAAGTAAATTGTCGTTTTTGCTGGTCCATGGACAATATATTTATTCACTAAGAAATAACCTATTACAGAAGTGGACCGTTCGAGTGATGACAACTGTCAATCAGTATCGGTATATATAGTAAGTTTGAGGAGTATGGTAGTAAGAAACAATGTCAAAATTAAACTTGTTGAACCCTATAAAGTTTTACAAGTTGTAATAATGAGTCCCTTCGCATTATTCTTGAGATCTTGCAAGAATCCTCCGGTGATACCAAAGTATTCACAGTGAAGATGGAAATCTGCTTGAGCCTACTCAAACAAGATCATTGGTAGGTGACTTACTAGGATTCTGTATGAATCGAGCTTGTAATAACTGTGTTATCAATTTTGGTCCAGTAATGAATGGACAACTTACATCAGAAAAGATAGTCAACTATGTGAATTATCTTACAGTGTTTGTCAGCTTCTTTGAGACATTCCGGTTAATAAGATCTAGCAAGCCACATGGTGAATCTATTACATTGTGTTAGAAGATCCTTGCTTTGAGCGGGAAAATCCTATCAAGGAGATTCTTTGATCTACCTGATCACAAAGTTAGTATCTTATACTATAAATTAGGAAACGAGGTTTAATGCAACCGAAGTCATGATGAATGACAAAGCTATATTATCTTTTATTGCTAATGTTTATTTCAGGAAAGATTGTTTTAGACTTATAATGTATATGTCAAACAAGATTATAACAAGTTATGAGCCATGTTGGTCAAGAGCCAAGTTAATCAAGGAAGAGTCAAATCTAGATGCATCAAGTCAAGGAGATGATGCAAGATAACAATCTTAAGAACTCAAAGTCAAATGATAAAAGGTCCAAATCAAGCTCACAAAGCTATGAATGAACAAAACGTTGCAAACAAATGACCAAGACCAAAACATGGCAAAGCCATAAACTCAAACGTCATATCTTCAATGTCATCGGTGGTACAGAGGAGTTTGAAGAAAGAGACCTCAACATTGGGGGAGATTGTTAGCCTTAATTATATTAAGTCAAACAATAATGTTATTGGTCTTAGAAAGTCAAACTAGGTCTTGTATTGGTATAGGTAGTAAGGTTCAACGGATTGGTTTGTAATATAAATTGTCATGTTTCGGGCTAAGGCCCAAGTTAACCAAGCCAGCGTGTTAGAAAGCCGAAGTGCCAAAGATGCAAGGCATGGTTGGGTTATAATATCCCTTCACCAAACTTGGTTGAAAGGTTGTTGGTTATTTTTTCTATCTTCTTGTAACTCACCATCTCTTCTCTATCTAATTTCCTTTTCTTGTTTTCTCTCTCTACTTTCTTTCTTAAGTTTTCTTATTATTTCTAGCATATTGGTAAAGATTTGGGTAGTGTAATGGATTAAATAATTGGGGATAACATTAAAGCTTAGGATATATAGTCAAAAGTGAATTCTTCTTGAACCTTTGGGGGAGCAAAACGAGTAGCAAAAGTTCTTGAAAAATTCATTTTTCCACAGTGGATGATTCGATATGCCAATAACCATCTGCCCTGAAAACTCATTGAATAAGCCAACTGTAGAAGTTTCTTATTAATTAATTCTATGAAAAAACTTGAATTTTATCCCCCTCTATAGCCACGGAAATTTTGTATGGCCTTTTGAGCCTATCGTAGGCGAGAAGACTTGTTAAAATCCTGAATCACATCTCCTTCAACAAAATTCGACTTTCATGAATCAGTCATCATTACGCTTCCTTGGTCCAAAAATCTTATCCAAAAAATAATAAGACGATTCTGAAGGGATGCGTTTATCGCTCATTCGCTTTTGATTATCTTCAGCAAGAGCCAACGTTTAATTAAAGTCTTAGAGATTGCAAATTTTTCTTTAATTTATGATACTAATTGTTTCCATAAAACATAATTCTTCACGAATCTTCATCCATCTTGTCCAACCTTTCTGGAAGACCACAAGAAGGAATAAACCGAAAGCATAGGAAACCATTAATCAACATTCAAATCACAAAGAGGGATAGGCCAGTGATCTGAAAGATGCTTATTGAGACATAAAGCTGAAATGGAAGGAAATAGAGCTAATAAACCTTCAGAAATAAGAAATATATCCAATTTACTCATCCTAGAAGCAGATTTATGAGCCCAAGTAAATGAGTAGCCTTCTAAAAGAAGATTAATCAAGCCCCGTCTATAGTGATGAAAATTATTAAAGGATATTGGTGCTGCCATGCGAATTTAAACAAAGGAACCCACACTTTCGTGCTCAAATCGAAAACTTTCATTAAAATCATTAAGAGGACACATTGTACATCACAAGTAAAGAATCTATTAAATGATGAATAAAGTCCTATATAACATCCTTATTTCTGTAAATCTTTGTGGAGCATTTAGACCGATGATATACAAGAAGTTTGGTAGTGAAGGGACTAAGTAACTAAGATCGCAAAAAAGAATTTTAAACTGTAGAATTAATCTTTAACAAATAATCTAGGATCCTGAACGTAAAAAATACCCCTGTGCTAACCATAGGGACTAAAAGCATAGTCAACCGATAATATAAATTTCCTCCACAATGCCTTGATAGAAAGATATCCATTTTCTTTTTTTTTCATTTAGTTTCTTGTTAAGCTAACATAATTAATCTTTGTTTGGTATTCAACTCCTGGATTCACCCTTTTTTAGCCCTTTGTTTTTCAAGACTTGAAATATTTAAGTAATAGAAATTCATCTAAAAAACTTCGCTATCTCCTTGAGAACCGGAATATTGGCATTATAATCTTCATACATTCGTCCATGTTATAAACCATTGTTGACCCACTTTATCAATTCACCATTACTTCCCAATATTGAGCCGAACTTGCTTGAAATTTATCATTAAACCGAATGATTGACGCTTTCCTTGTTGCCAGAGTAGTAGGATTTGGTTTGGGTTGAGGAAGCATTTCCTAGGATGTTGCTCTACAACATTTTCCTCAACATTCGTGTTGGTAAAATATCTGGAGGGTATTGTGGGTATGGTATCACCTTCTGTAATCATTAGCATCCTTATTCCTTTAGGAATTTGATATCATCCCAATAGGGTCTTCAGAGATGAAGTGTTCAACTGGGTTTAAGGATTTACCTAAAATTCTATCAACATTTTATTCATGAGCAAAGTCGTTTCAGTAACATGCTCATTATCTGACCCGACGATTCATTCTCATTATTCCCTTCCGAATTCCTAATCTATAGAGTGTTGTCAATCCTCCATCACCGTTTTGAATTCTGGCATCCATGCTTCCTGCTCCTTAACACAAATCCAGTGAAGCTGCCCCTTAATGATGATTTTAACCCTATCATTTATAAGTACATGGGGTTTTGTTCTCACACACACTCTATGCATGACAAAGAGCAGTTATCAGATTCATTTATATCTACAAGTTCACCCAAGAGCAATTTTGCATACGTATTAGAGTAAGTGCTTTAACTTGGTAACCTTTAATGTACACACGAGACGCTCCTCACATACAAAAGAATTAAAAGATGGTTTTCAAAACACCTCAAAACCATAGAACCAACACCCACGATGATTAGTAATTCTTTCTTTAGAAAGTGGCTGAAACCAATTCAAGAAGAACCATTGACCACCGAAATAAAAAAAGCTTAACATTTTAACAAACCCTCATTTGCTAAATGATGAAGAGGTTAGAAAGTGCATTTATATCTTTAATTTTACCTATTAAAGAACACGAGAAGTCACATTCCATAATGCATGCCTCATCAAGAACAATGGCAGGGGATGATTCAATAACGATATTATGGTTAACTGATCTTCTTTCCCAAGAGAGGGGGCATCATGTTAGCAGTCCATATTTACTACTAGATTTATTAGGCCCATTTTTTTATAAAAGCCCACTTAAGTAACTCTTAAGTCTTAACTTAACATACGTACTACATAGTATCAATTTTAACTATTTCAAAACAATACGCATTAGTAGGGCATCAGTTATTAGAATTTTTTTTTCTTTCACATCATCAAAAAATCAAGCATTCAGGCTATCAAAAATTCAAAGTATCATTGTATCAAACGAACAGAAATAATAAGAGTCGACTTCTAAATAATCATGGCAATAAACAAACCAACCGATCAACTTTTTTCCCTTCATCAATTTTGATCAGGTGATATTGTTTCATACTTATTACTTTTGTTTTAGTGTATAGAATATTATATAATTTACACTTGAGATTATCATGTTGCGTCATTCACAACCGTCAAGTGCCCAAAATAGAAAACGAAAAAAAAATCAGCAAGAATCTAAGCGACCTCTACACAGTTCTGTGGATGGGTTTTTAATTAAAACAAAAAAGAATAATAACAGTGTTGTAGAAAATAATTACAATGTTAACATTAATATAGATAATGAAAATCCTATCAACAATGAAAACCTAAAAAGGATGAGGTTAACGCCAAAGATGATAATGAAAATCCTATAAACAATGAAAGCCTTGAAAAAGATGAGGTTAACGCAAATGATGATAATGAAAATATTATAAATAATGAAAATCCTGTTGAAGAAAATTACGAAAGTCCTCAAAATTGTTATGTTGATGGAGTTAATCACAATATTTTTGATGTAAGAGTTTGGGATGATTTGGATTCAAACTTAAAAGAGGTACTTGTAAGCAAAGGTGTCGTAAAAGAAACTAATATACATTATCCAAAAGAGATTTGGTAGACACTTCTCTTGTGAACATTATACACGTAAGTTATGAAATGGTGATTCTTATGATAGAAAATGATTGATTTATTCGAAAGAGCTTGATAAAGTATTTTGTTTTTGTTGTAAGCTATTTAAAATTGCTAGGTCTATAAATCAATTAGCAAGTGAAGGAATAAATGATTGGAAGCATCTTAGTAATACTTTAAAGAATCATGAAAATAGTTTTGAGCATATGATTAATTTGATAAATATGTATGAGTTGCGGGTAAGGTTAAGTACAAATCAAACATATGATAAAGAGTTGCAAGAACTTGCATACAAAATATTGTTAACTATTCCAGTCACGGTAGCATCCGTAGAAAGAAGCTTTTCAAAATTAAAAGATATTGAAGTCATATTTACGGAGTACAATGAGTCAAGAGAGCTTGAACGGGTTAGCGATTGTGATTATTGAAAGTAGTTTTTAGCAAATATCGACTATGATAAGATAATTGATGTTTTTGCTACAAGAAACGCACTAAGACATCGTTTTAGGTGATCATGTTGAACTTGTCATTCGGAATTTGTCTCCTCATATTGTAACATTTTATTTAATGAAAAAAATAGGCGTAGGGATGAGCCGTCTGACTTGACTAGGTTTCAAACCCCTAAAAGAAAATGTTTTGTTTGTTTACAATGAGCATATTTCGCTCGGCTCGCCTAGGGCATCCAAAATCTCAGAACCGGCCCTACTTACTATGTGGCAGGTGTTTGATACTACATATTACTAAATAAACCAAATGGTTTTCTTGTTTGAGTTTATGGTACCCCGTTTGTTCTTTTGTTGTATTATTAAGTTGCGGAAATTTTCTTATAAATTTCTAGACTTTTGTAGGCCAACTAAGTAAATTTCAACTTCCAAATTATGATGACAGGTTAAAGTTAATTTTAAGAAAATAACAACCCCTTGTCAACACTTGTGAGAAATTTATACATGAAAAATATAATGAGCTTTAAAAAAATGTGAACTAGTAGAAGTTTGGCTTGCACCATAAATTATCAAGTGACACCTTTGAATAAGAGGTGCAAATCTTTGACATATGAGATTCTTCTTCTCTGCCACGCGCCCAGGCCTAAACTGGACGTAAGCATGGCAAAACCAAAATATAAAACGATCTCAAACAGTACCTACATTTAGTCCCAAACTAGAGGATGAACCAATTTCAAACCTGAGTTTTTATTTGAAAAGGCCGATGTAAGCCTAAGACTACATATATTTTGAGTTTCCTAAACTAATCAGTTTTTTTTAACGGCGATTTATTAAAACACTAGCAAGGAGCTAGATCAAACAAGAACAATATAAGGGTTGCTTATAGCAATCGGTCCTACTTATCGACGGCACTTAATCTGGAATTTTCACAATTGAAAAGGATCTTAGAAAATATATTTTCAAATATTACGCGCCTTTTTCAGGGATCTTCTTATCACACAGAATCGAGATTGTGCGATAGTTACAACATATTCGACCATCAAACATATATACACCCTTCAAGAATGCCTTTGAGTTTGGATTGAAATCCGAATATAGAAACCATCCAAATCGCATATTTCCTCATAAGAAATTCACATACCAAATAATTGATATTCCACCAATAAAAAGGATTCTTACGCATAATCTGTCTACGACACGCATTAAAAGATAAAATATGGTTGTTATGTTTCACATCGGCATTACCAATGGGGACAAAACATTCGAATCATATCCATTCCATTATGAGAGTTATTATTAATGCTTTGGGTTGTGCGTTAGTTTTGACTTTCCAGCTATGATTATTCACACTTGTTTGGCTCGAAAGTTAACCCCCCCTAGTCGCGCAAACTAACATCCTAAAACTGATTCCCATCAATCTCGTTCGAATTGAAGCCACGAAAAGAACCCCATCACTTTCTATTGTATAAAAGTAATGATTTCTTGCTTGGAACTAGAGTTGTCAATCGAGAAATCTCAGCACATGAGTTAGGTTGCATTCTCTTCAATTCCACATCTCTGGTTTTTCTTCAAAATGAGTTATCTAAACTTGACGCTTTCAATTTCTGAACTAACAGTAGCAGTCGTATTCAATCATTGAGCGAACATACCTAGGAACAGCTCTTTATTGGACCAACGCCTTTCATATCATTTGTCATACCCTGAATTCGCCGCGTTCTCCCCATTCCTCACATTACTATCGGATGTAATTTGCAACATTAATCCCCAACATTGGATCTACCCTTATCTTATTGATCTATTCTATGATCTAGCAGGTTCGAACTCCACCAGAATCATCTTGTTCAAATTCCTGTCCTCCCCATTAATTAGCCTTATTCGCTGTAGTACCATATGGATCATTTCTGAGAATAGAAATGCTAACCCATTGTGCATAGACCTCGATTAAAGGGTATACAAGCTTGATTACCATTTACCCCCTTTATCCTTCGGAGTTAAGACCTTGTTCAACTTTACCAGAAGCCTTTTGTTTACTTTCGATCCTGGCCATTATAGAAACCGACTACGTATTGATTCTACAGATTTATGATTAGCTCGAGGGAACTTAAAAATGGAAATATGGAAAAAGATCTGTGCATGATCCTTATCACGGAGCTTAAATAGATGTGAGTCTGCCTATCCGATTGAAATGAAGTTTCATTCTTCCAGCTGTTTGATTGATGATAACAACCTTGTCCACACACTTACTTTCCAAGCTCTAGCTTCCTTGACATATTTCCCACAAAACTTTCATACCAAATAAGTGAATTGATGTTTAAGGTCAAGGACACCCAAGTTTAGATGCCGCATTTAACCTTTCCCTATCTTCAAACGTGAACACCCATTATCCTTACTCTTACACATGTTAATTTGAAGGCCAGAAAGCAGAAAATAACAATCAAACTCAGATTTAGGAAATCGTGTATTGAGCATATATCCATTGGCAAGTAAGATTACATCATCCGCATAAAACATATGAGACTAATTCACACCATGTAATCAAACCCGCATTTACTTACGTTGAAATGAAATAATGCAAGCTCTCCATTATAAGCATGATTATAAAAAGGGAGATATAGGAAATCTCCTTGTTTAAGACCTCTATAAAAATCTGGAAAATAATTCCTTCGTTTGGACTAAGTTGACAAGAATGGGTCCCCATAGATGATCTAAGTACGACTTTGATTCCAAGGTCCTCCATCTTTCTCCGAAATACCATAAATTTTTTAACACTTAATCAACGAGTATTCTGCGTGAACCGAGTCAAAAGCTTTCTCGAAATCAAATTTGAAATAATGAGCGTGGTTTTTCTTCCATCGGGACACATTTGAAGAACCTCATGAAGAATAGATAGACGGTCTGAGGATTTGGCTGTCCTCCCACAAAAGCTGAGTTGTCAATCATTGACAAGTGTCACAAGCACACAATAACTATTCGGTACGCAGATTTTAGCATTCTAATATTGTCTTGAGTATAAGCTCTGCTAATACTTATAAGACGGAAAATCCATTAACCGTGTTTGCCATCAAGGATTTCGAAGGATTCAAAGCAATCATAGTTCGAGTTACATCTATTCAGAATTTCTCATACATGATAGAAATAGTCAACAAACCTCGTAACACGTCCTTCTTAATCACATGCGGTGAAGAATAAATGACGATATAAGCTTAAATGAAAAACATCTTGGACCCGGTAGACTTTTCAACGTCTCAAAGCTCCCACACTGGCCTTTTACCTATCTTCTTTAGAAATTTGTGTTCCATATCCTCTTTTTCTGATTCAATCGTTACAGGAGACAGGGAGGAAAAGGGTGGTATCAATACACGTGGTTTCTCTGATGGTTTATAGAACCTACACCCGAAAATTTTTAAGTATTCATGCTTCACTTCACCTGAACCGGGTCATCGACCCACGTCCCATTCACCATAATACCCCGAATATTAGATTGATTGCGCTTCTTGTTTAGCATACCATGAAAAAACTTCACATTTTCATCTCCCTCGATTGCCCATTTAATCTTGGCTTTTTGAGCAATTTCCGAAGCTTGAATATTATTTACCTGATGAATCTTGTTGAGAATCTCCGTACGTTTATGGACCACCTCATTCGAGCAATCTCCCTTATCAATAACCTCATCACAAGACCGCAACTCCTCTTTAAGGAAATAGATCTCACCTCGCGAATTCGACCTATGAATAGAGAGCCAGCTCCGAATACGGTCTTTAAGAAATTTAAGTTTACCCATGAAGTTTCGGATGGCATTTTTCTTGTTAACAGGAGCCACGTTCCAAGAATCCCTAACCAACTTGTCAAAACCATCAACTTCCAGCCAGTAACGATAGAATCGAAAAGGAATAGGACCGTAATCATACCTGACTTCACGTAATAAAATAGGACGATGGTCTGAAATAAACCGCTCCAAGGTAATAGCAGTGATATTAGGACACATGCTCAACAAATTTTCGGAAACAAAAAATCGATCCAATTTACTCATTTTAGAAGCAGATTTGAGACACCAGGTATAAGCACTTCCTCCTAAAGGGACTTCATCAAGACCCGCGTTGTATATGAATGAATTGAAAATCTCAGCGTCGTGAGCATTAAAATTCGAACCATATCTGTCCGATTTATATCTCACCTCATTAAAGTCGCCCATCATAACAAGTTTACCAACCCATTGATTCGACACATGAGCCAAATAATCCCATAACATACGCTTTTCTTTAGCCTCTTGAGGCGCATATACAACCACTATCATAAGATCAATCCCTGATTTCAACCACACACCTCGAACAATGACAAAATAGTCCGATCTCGTAAAGCTACTCCTCCGAAAAGAATTAGGATCCCAAATGCACAAGATCCCTCCTGAGTTACCAACGGAATCACTATGCACATAATCAAAATTAGAA
Source organism: Tanacetum coccineum (assembly GCA_026074375.1). NCBI lineage: Eukaryota > Viridiplantae > Streptophyta > Magnoliopsida > Asterales > Asteraceae > Tanacetum > Tanacetum coccineum. The sequence continues at coordinate 37,243 of BQNB010024190.1, forward strand.
TTACCCCAGCAAGACCTCACACTACTTAGATCAATAGACCCCATCTTAGTTTCTTGAAGACCCACAAAATTCACTTTATTTTTAACACACAACTCCTTTACCCAATCTTTTTTGGCCTTTTAGGCAAGGCCTTGAACGTTTAAAGACATAAAATTCATCGATTAACCCCAAATTCTCCTTGGGATTCAATGATCTCAGTGATATCCTTGATGCACCCATCCATGTTATAACCCATAGTTTGGCCCACCTTCACAACTTCCTCCATAAGATTTAAAATAGAACCCCCCGTTCGCGGCATAACAGAGTACTTAGAGTGACCCGAATGCTTCGATTCAGAATTTTTGTTTACCGACTCAGATTTATCCTTACCATCATCAAGGTTAACAAACGAATTATCATCTCTCTCATTTTCTCCGTAGTCCTTCCTATCAAGATTAACATTATTACCTTCATTCAAACCCTCCTTCGGAGTGAAACCTAGCGGATGAGACAAACTATGATCTTCTTCAGTAACTTTTCACCCCAATTCGATATTTTCTTTGTTCAATAAAGGGTATAAACCAAAAGGATCTTCCAAGTGTTTGTCCTTCTGATCATCAGGTTGATTAAACAGTGTTTCAAGCACCTCCTCCACGTCACTCTCATCAATGCCATTATTTGCCTCGAGATTATTAATTCTGCCATCATTGTTATCCTTCACTGATAATTCGTCTTCCTCATCCTCTTTGGAAAATTCAGGAGTCCACCCTAGAACTTCACTTGCGCGCACCCAATAAACCTTACCCCGAAAAACAATTTTGAAGCTCTCGTGAATGTGCTCACAAACCTTAAGATCCCTCCTGAGTTTACCAACGGAATCACTATCACATAATCAAAACTAAATTACCCCACAATGAACCTCACACTATTATAGAATCAATAGACCCCATCTTATTTTCTTGAAGACCCCAAAATTCACTTTATTTTTAACACCCCAACTCCTTTTACACCCAATCTTTTTATGACGTTTTAGGCAAGGCCCTTGAACGTTTAAAGACATAAAATTCATCGATTAACCCCAAATTTCTCCTGGGATTCAATGATCCTCAGTGAAATCCTTGATAGCACCCATCCCTGTTAAAACCATAGTTTGGCCACTTTACACTTCCATCCTACATAAGATTTAAAATAGTAACCCCCCATTCGCAGGTCATAAAACAAAAGTACTTAGAGTGCCCCGAATGGCTTCGATTCCAAATATTTTGTTTTACCGACTCAGATTTATTCCTTACCAATCAATCAAGTTACAAACGAATTATCTTCTCTCTCTCAATTTCTCCGTAGTACCTATCACTAGTCAAGATTAACCTTATTACCAATCATTCAAACCCTCCTTCGGAGTGAAACCTAGCGAATGAGACAAACTATGATCTTTCTTCAAGTAACTTTTCACCCCAATTCGATAATTTCTTATTGTTTAATAAAGGAATAAACAAAAGCTCATCAAGTGTTTGATCCTCTCTCATCAGGTTTGATCAAAATGTTTCAATTAAAAGATCAATTTGGCCCTAAGTACAGCTGAATCTTATTTAATTAAGGTATAATTCCATATATACTGAATCTAAACATCAAAGCTTTAACAACACATATGCATAAAGAAACAGACGCTAACTAGTATTTAAAGCCATAAAAGCATCCTTTAACTTAAATAACTTCTATTAGAGAATGATTTTGAAACCAAATTGGGAAAAAAGTTTAAACAGTGTACATGATGAGATCAAGGTTCAGGTACATCATATATAACTCCTAAAGCATCTACATTTATTATAAAAACAAATGGAAAACTAATGCACATTATAATCCAACAATTCAAAGGGTATTTATTATAAGAGTAATACAAGGAAAAAAATTAATAATGGCCTCAAGATCGATAAATCCACCTTGAACAAATTATTTGATGCAAACATATAGTATACGAGTAATAAAAATTGTGAACCTTACATCTACACACTTATCTTCCATTCAATTTGATGATTTCTATTTGTCTCTGCTAAATTGCAGTGAGACAAGGCTTTCCGCATAAGCACTTATAAAACACCTGATATTTATATAAGAAATATCAACACTTTCACAGAAAGTCTGTTCTTCAACATCATATATCCATAACGAATAGCGGGTTAGAAACAGAATTTTCCCGTTGTCATAAAAAACTCGGGTCTAACCGGTGGAATTTCATTAAATCCATGGACTACAATCTTTGTCCAAGATAAACTAGTTTTTCTTTTAAACTGTATGAAAAAGCAATACATGAGAACTTGCAACTATTTGGTTCCATACATAAACTAATTTTTCTTTTAACGACATTTTTTTAATTAAAAGCTAGCAAGAAGCTAGAAGATACAAACGACAACCAACACTCTCACAAACCCACCTAAGCGAACACCCACACACAACCATGACAAACGATTGAACTAAAGAAACAACACCTAAAAGAGGGCTAAACCTAAAACTAAACTCGATTGACCAAACAACGCCAAGAAATATCCAAAAAACCAATAACCTTTGAATCCTAAAACAAACATGTTACAACGCCATTTGACGAAGCACCTTGAATGCTTTAGATGACCTTAGTCTCAAAGAATCAATTTTTAATTCATTTATTAGCTTTTCCAGATCATTAAACGCCCACCTAAAGAGGTTCATAGTCTTTATCTTTTTCTTTTGGGGAAATTACACCGTTGGTCTCTATACTTAACCCTCCATTTACCCATTGGTCCCTAGATAACGGGGATTCTCATACGGGTTCCCTAAAGGCAACCATTCATTGCCTGTTTGGTTCTTCGATCCCCTATTGTACGTAACGATGGTTATTTTTCTGTTTATCTCTCCCATTTAACTTTCAAACCAGGGGCTTTTTGTAATTTTAAATTTTTTTTATTTTTTTCACCATTGGTCTCTGACATAAAATTCAAACCAATAAGTGGAAGAGTAGACAGTTTGGCTACCCATTTTTAAGTGGTAACCGATGTTTTAGACTTAGAACTAACTCTAGTTTTAATTTTTTTCTCATTCGATTGTGATTGAGTAGTTTTGATTTTGGGTGTCCGGTTAAAATCATGTTGGTATTCAAACAATTTCTGCCATCTTCTACTTGTTTCTTAGAGAATCTCTATAATCTTAAACATAAACGTATCTTTCTATCTTTATAAAATATACATCCATGCTTATCTTCTCACACGTCTTTGTCTTCAACATCTTCAACAGTATTAACTTCCTTTGGCAGTACAAAATTAACAATAGCAGTACTAATATTATACTGGCAGTACTAAAGTACTAACTGACTCAGTTAGTACTGTTAGTTCTATTTCCAGCAGTACTAATCTTTGAAGATTTAATCCCAACAATATTATTTGTTACAACTCTGATACCAATTGTGGAGTTTGTTACAACTCTTTAGATCGTTTAAGCTCAGTTTGATTAGAATAATACATTTACCTATCTCTAATAGTAACAGGGATCAAGGAAACCTTGATTACCTTAAGGCTGCACCACAAACCTTAGGCGTCCACTTAGAGGACTTAACGCCTAGACACACACACAATTTCTTTGTTTTACTCTTAATACACACCACAAAACTATATGTAATATATCTTTTATTTACTTGAGACTATTCGGTTTTTACAAAGAATAAACATTACCTATATCTTGTTAAACATTTTAGTTTAGATTTGAATCTTTATCGTTATTAAGGAGATCTTTTATAATCTTTATCTTTTGATATCTTTGACAAAATTATCAATAATTCTCCACCAGCTTGTAGAATTCTTTAATGATGATTTTAGTCCTTTTGTTTCATTTCTTTTATTTATTTTGTCTCATCATATCTTGTATCCCAAATCAATCTTTCCTCCTATTAGATCATTGACAAAACATATAAAGTCATGTACATACTTCATGCATTAAAGGCCAAAGCTTACCCTGAAGTTTGAGTTGTATATCTTTCTAACTAAATGAACAAACTTTCCCCTTTATTTTATAGATTTCTTTGAAACTGTCTTCTATCCACCACACTAAAAAAAAAATAAGCTGCGAATATCAAGTATCTATGTAATCTTCTTCCCCTTTTTGTCATAATCCAATAGGGTTCTTGTGAAGATAGAAACTTGAATCTTCACAACTACAAACCATATAGTACACTACTAATCCAGCTTCTTTTTTTTTTTTTTTTTTTTTTTTAAAACCTATAACCTGTATCTCTTTATATACTAGAGATATTAGGTTTTACAAAGGAATAAACATAATAAATCTTTTAAACATTTAAGTTTATCTTCTGAATCTTTATCTTTATTAAGGAGATCTTTCATAATCTTTATCTTTTGATATCTTTGACTAAATCTTTAATAATTCTCCACCAGCTTGTAGAATTCTTTAATGACGATTTTAGTCTTTTTGTTTCATTCTTTTATTTATTTTGTCTCATCAAATCTAGAATCCCAACAATCTTCCCCTATTTGATCATGACAAAACAAACAAAGTCATGTACAAACTTTATCATAAAGCCAAAGCTTCCCCTCAAGTTGAGATGTAATCATCTCCCTAAATGAAACAAAACTTCCCCTTAATTTAGATTTCCTTTGTAAACTGCTTATATCACCACACAAAATAAGCTGCAAATCATATATCTATAATCTTCTTCCCCTTTTTCTCATAATGCAATAGGGTTCTTGTGAAGATAGCAACTTGAATCTTCACAACTACAAGCCATATAGTACACTACTAATCCAGCCTTCCACTGACTTAAATTACCCTCCATGACGCACAATAAGAAAAATCACACACCTTTGCTTGATTTTGACAAGTCTTCATCACAACATTGTAAGCACGAACAAGTTATCTTCTGCCAAATATATAATAAGAACACGTATCCATGAAATTCCACTTCAACTCCAAATAAGTCATAAACAATCTTCCCCGTAACCAATTTAAACAAATAATCCAAAAATGAGCGATTAACCATTTAAACCAAAATCAATCCGTTAACTTCCCCTTAAATGAAACATCTTGTTCAATTCGAGATCCAAAACTGTGTGTTTTCTTTTCTGTCTGAGATTTTCAGAATATCCAAGAACCAAAAATATGTATTATTCGATTTCAGATAAACCTAGCAGTAGAAACATTTTCTCAGACGTAACTAACAGTATAAACTTCTTTAATACCAAGCAGTATTAACCAACTACTTATAACGCTAGCAGTACAAACTTAATATTGTTCTCCTTGCCAGTAGAAACATATAACGAGCAGTAGTAATGTTACCTTGGCAACACAAACTCTTTATTAGTAGCACTAAGTTCTATCTTGTGTCGTCCTTGGCAGTATTAAGTTTATAAACAAGCAGCATTAATACTCTTCTTAGTTTTTGTTGACAGCAGTAAGTGAATATTAGCAGTACTATTGTAAACAAACAGCATTAACATGTAATCGTGCCCTAAGCAGAATGAATTTGTACTTAAACCTGGCAGCATTAAGTCACTTCCTTAAGCAGCATAAAGTATAATCAATCCTTAACACAAACTGCTTTGCAGTATCTTGAGTCAAATCGTCTTTTAATCACCAGTAACCTTATTCGAACCAAGAGTAAAGTTACTTTGTAAATTATATTACCAATATACCTTCTGCTTGTTATCAATAGACCTTCTGCTTGTGATGTAATACGATCAACAAGAATCATCAACAAGAATCGTCTTTTAAAAGTGTAAAAACCCTAGATAAGGGTTTCATTGAAACGCCAATCTGCTTTCATCTTGATGTCATATACTCGTAGTATTCGTTTTTAGTTAACATCAAATTAGGGTTTGAAAGAAACCCTAGTTACATCAAATTTGATAATTATTGAAAAAGAAAGACCGAATTTGATGTAAAGACAACCCTTAATAGTAATAATGATTTACAATCATTTTACATATACATAATAGGTAGAGAGGACAATTGTAAACATTGCTAATATAAATTAACCCAAAACCCTAGAAAAATTTTAACCCCACTAAGAGATTTCATTGAAAATTAGAGGGTTTTAAGGTTCCTTCAAATACCTTATAGCATCCTAGATTCGAGTATGCCACCATAGCTCGATACCAATTGTGGAGTTTGTTTACAACTCCTTAGAATGTTTAAGCTTAGTATGATAGAACATATCTAGATCAATGATAAGATAGATAATATACATGCAGGGAATAAGAACAAATCACAGTTATCATAAAAGGTTTAATTAACCATAAGCCGATCCGTTTCCATCACAAACACACCTCAATATTATTGGATCAGAATAATACAGTTACCTATCTCTAACAGTAAATATGGATTAAGGAAAACCTTGATTACCTTAACTTAAGTTTGCACCATAAAACCCTAGGCGCTACTTAGAGGACTTGACGGCCTAGACACACACAACTTTTTTTGTGTTTTACATCTTGATACCCACTAAAATAACTATATGACCTGTATCTCTTATATAACTAAGAGATATTATGGTTTTACAAAAGGAATAAACATAATACATCTTTAAACATTTAAGTTGATCGTATTCCATAAAAAATCTTAATCTTTATTAATGAGATCTTCCAAAATCTTTATCTTTTGATATCTTTGACCAAATCTCACAATACTCCACTATCTTAATGAATTATTAATGACGATTTTAGTCCTTTTGTTTTATTCTTTTATTTATTTTGTCTCATCAAATCTAGAATCCCTACAGAAACTAATCACACGTTAGAGCATATGAGACCATAATTTTGGTTATAACACTAGTTATTTGGGTAAAATGGCACGAAAGTCATTGCCCTTGAACCTTGCAAAGGGGCGGCCTCCGCTTGACCCCTTCAAAGGGGCGCATAATAACGCCCTTTAATCTCTGCTTCATGTTAATTGTACGGTATAAGGCGGGCTCACACAAGCAAGCATGCACTACTTGCAACACCTAACTCAATTGGGAGCTTAACCCGGTAAAAAACCCACTATCTCAGTAATTCACTATTAATAGACACAAAAATTACCTAAACAAAAGAGAAATTTATTCTCAAAGTCATTTATTCCTGCATTTTAATTCTCAAAGTTACATATGATAGAAATAAGTATTTTTTTTTCTTTTTGCCCCGCGCTAGTATCGCGCCGGATTGCAAAAATAAGGAAAAATTGAAAGATTTATATTGGTTGAAACAAAATAAGGATAATCATAGGTAAAATTAAGGACCTCAAAGACTCTAACAGAAGTAAAAAATAAACACCCAAGGGACAAATTAAAAAGTTTATAATGACTAACAAATAAATAAAAACTAACCACAATTTTAAATTGATAAAAAAGGCCTAAACATGTAATAAAAATAACCCAAAAGGCCTAATAAATATTTAAAATTCCTCCATAAAAAAATAAATCCCACACAAACACAGGAACACAAAAGATATGAAAATCACCACAAAGGACTAAAAAAATGATACAGAAATTATCCAATTGAGGAAGAAAATAGCAAATTTCTCTATTCACAATAAGGCGACTCATTAATGATAAATTTGAAAGTGACTAACATTAAAAAAAAGTACCCCCCATAAGACATAATAGCTGTAACAAATATTTTCAAATCGGAAGCTGAACATGTATTTGCAAATGAAACCATCAGGGACTAAATTGTAAATTAACATTCCACTATCATCTTATGAATATAAGTTTCTTAGCATAGTGAATTAAGTGCGTTAGTGCGAAATTGTTTATTACAATGTATGGTCAAGATATGCGAAGATCAAGTCATTGATTTGAAACATTATTACCTAGAATATGGTCTACATACTTACATAAACCCTATAGAGCATCCGTAAGAAGATTATGATTATAATTCGTCAGAATTTTAGCGTTATAAACTTTACAAAATGCGTACGTAGAATGAATACGTCCTTTTCCAGTTTAGCTAAAAAAAAGTGACCAACAACATCTTGACGGAAAATTCAAAGTACCTATATTTGCACAAAGTTTTATTTAACCTCGATTCTTAAAGCTAAGAACATAAAATAAGTTGAATCACGCTTTAAATTAAACTGGCCTAACGTAGTATGTTTCCTTTTATGTGCTGTTTTGCACAATCAATTTTTAAAAAATGATATGAGAATGCCTAAAAAAATAAAATTACTTGTGCTTACATCCAACATATGATGATTTAAATTATTGGTTTTTGAAAAAGTAGGCACGTACTTTTCATCATTAACTAGATTCTGTCCCATAAAATTACATACACAAAATTTAGACATATATACCAGTTAAGAAAAACCAATAAGCAAGCTGCTAAGATTGTTACCCTCGTAATAAAGATCAACTCTTGCGGGTTTTTAAAAAATTTGATTACCAGACTGGTGGAATCTGCATTGGCCACATTGTTTCTATAAATGTCAAAATTTACACCGGTGCTTGAATTTTAAATAACTATCATATGGAGTCATATGTTTGTTGAACTACAAACTTGAATTTATCTTCCCTCAGAGTCTGATACAAAGCTATCTCAGCATCAGCTAGCGCACTATCTATACTTTCACTTACATGTAATGTTGGAAGATTCGGCCTGTAAAACAATATTCCCTAAATTTTTTGTGAAAGAAAATGCACAATTTGTAATGCATTTTGCACACTGCCGATTCAAATCAATCTATAACATACCTCGACGTATTTGTCTAAATAGTCTCTTTTGTCATTTTCCAGTAGTGTGCAAATTGTTATTATTGTTTTTATTTGGAAGGACATAAACAGTAAAGCTGAACACAAGTTTACGGTCTAAGCATGAAATGTCCCTGGTTTTACGAGGGATTATAGAATGGCCCCTCCAAAAATACCTGGTTCATCAGAGCTTCTGTATACAAAACCTGGTTTTCCACGAGGATATTAAATGCCGATTTATGCATCCTTCAGGATCGATAAAGACCAGGTTGTTCAAGCTAACAGTCAACATGTGTACAACTATAAGCTGCCACCAAATATAGAACACGAGCGTATTTACTTCTAGTTATATAATGGAGAATCAAAAATTGATTTGATTTATCATTCTTGAAGAAATGACGGTTTTAAATGTGGCACCTCTTTTAATGCACATCTTGGTCTGTATAATGATCTAAGTTCTCTCTAGAAGGCAGACTTAGGGAGAATAGCTTGCCAGCTTTCCACAACAATCAGTTGGCATCTCTTCTTATCGCTATGTTTTTTAATTAGAACCTTCATCCCGTTTCTAAATACGACTGTTTGATTTAAAACTAGACCTTTGTGCTGCTTAATTGTGATCCATTATATACCTTACAAACTCGTACTCGTATTTGGCTATGGGCCATAAGAGCGACAGCCCAAGGGCAGCCCAAGGAGAGGGGCAAACATTGGTTTAGCAGTCCATATTTTACTACTAGATTCATTAAGGCCTATTTTTTATATAAAAGCCATTAAGTAACCTCTTAAGGTCAAACCTAACATACGTACTACATAGTATCACTTTTAACTAATTCAAAACAATACGCATTAGTAGGGCATCAGTTATTAGGTTTTATTTTTCTTTCACATCATCAAAATATCAGGCATTCAGGTTCTCAAAAATTCAAAGTATCATTGTATCAAACGAACATAAATAATAAGAGTCGACTTCTAAATAATCAAGGCATCAAACGAACCAAGCGATCATCTTTTTTCTCTTCGTCAATTTTGATCAGGTGATATTGTTTCATACTTATTACTCTTGTTTTAGTGTATAGAATATTATATAATTTACACTTGAGATTATCATGTTGCGTCGTTCACAACCGTCAGTTCCACAAAATAAAAAACAAAATAAAAATCAACAAGAATCAAAGCGACCTCTACAACGGTTCTATGGAGGGTTTTTATAAATTAGAACAAAAAAGAATAATAATAGTTTTGGAGAAAATAATGACAAGGCTAGCGTTAATATAGATAATGAAAATCCTATAAACAATGAAAACTTAGAAAAGTATGAGGTTAATGCCGATGATCATAGTGAAAATCCTATAAATAATGAAAACCTAGAATATGATGAGGTTAACACACACGATGATAATGAAAATATTATAATTCATGGAAAATTCCACTTGAAGAAAATTAACGCTAAATTCCGTCAAAATTGTTAATGTCTTGATGGACACGCGTCTCCTAATGCTACAATATTTTTGATGTAAGAGTTTGGGATGATTTAGATTTAAACATAAAGAGAGTTACTTGTAAGCAAAGGAGTCGTAAAAGAAACTAATATACATTATCCAAAAGTAGATTTGAGTGGGTAGACCACTTCTCTGTGTGAAATTATACATGTAAGATTATGAAATGGTGATTCCCCCCCCCCCCCCCCCCCTCCCCCCCCCCCCCCTACTTATGATAAAAAAGGATTGGTAATTACTCAAAGAGCTTGGATAAAGTATTTTGTTTTTTTTGTAAGCTATTTAAAATTGCTAGGTCTATAAGTCAATTAGCAAGTGAAGGAATAAATAATTGGAAGCATCTTAGCAATACTTTAAAGATTCATGAAAAAAGTTCTAAGCATATGATTAATTTGATAAATATGTCTGAGTTGCGGGTGAGGTTAAGTACAAATTAAACATATGATAAAGAGTTGCAAGAACTTGCATACAAAATATTGTTAACTATTCTAGTCATGGTAGCATCCGCATAAAGAAGCTTTTCAAAATTAAAGATATTGCAGTCATATTTACGGAGTATAATGAGTCAAGAGAGGTTGAACGGGTTAGCGATCATGAGTATTGAAAGTAGTTTTTTAGCAAATATCGACTATGATAAGATAATTGATGTTTTTGCTGCAAGAAACGCACTAAGACATCGTTTTAGGTGATCATGTGAACTTTAGACATTCGGAATTTTGTCTCCTCATATTGTAACAATTTTATTATAATGAAAAAAATGGGCCGTTAGGAATAGCCGTCTTGCTTGACTTAGGTTCCAAACCCCCTTAAAAAGAAAATGTTTTGTTTTGTTTAACAAATGACATATTTTTTGCCTCCAGGCTTGCGCCTGGGCATCCTAAACATCCTACAAACCTCCCTACTTACTAAGTGGCAGGTGTTTGATATTACATATTCCTAAATAAACCGAAAGGTTGTTCTGTTTGAGTATAAGGTACCACCCACCGGATTTTTATATAACTTTTAGAATACAAAAAATTAAGGTTGCGGAAATTTTCTTAACAAATTTTGGACTAATGATAGATCCAACTGAGTAAATACAACATCCAAATTATGATGGACAGGTTAAAGTTTAATTTTTAGAAAATAACAACCCCTTGTCAACACTTGTGAGAAATTTATACATGAAAAATATGATGAGCTTTAAGAAAATGTGAACTAGTAGAAGTTTGGCTTGCACCATAAATTGTCAAGTGACACCTTTGAATAAAGTGTGCAAATCTTTGAAATCTGAGATTCTTCTTCTCTGCCATGGCGCCCCAGCCTAAACCAGGATGTAAGGCATGGCAAAACTAGAATAAAAAAAGCGCTCTCAAACAGTACCTACATTCATCCCCAAAATAGAGGATGAACCAAATTCAAACCTGAGTTTTTTATTTGAAAATACCGGTGTAAGCCTAAGACTACATATTCTTTGAGTTTCCTAAACTAATAAGTTGGTTACCTAAGTACGGCTGAATCTTATTTAATTAAGGTATAATTCCATATATAATGAATCTAAACATTAAAGATTTGACAACACATACGCATAAAGAAACAGACGCTAACTAGTATATAAAGCCATAAAAGCATCCTTTAACTTGAATAACTTCTATTAGAGAATGATTTTGAAACCAAATTGGGAAACAAAGTGGTAAACAATGTACAATGATGTATCAAGGATCAGTACATCATATATAACTAACTTCCTAAAGCCACTACATTCAAAATAAAAACAAAAGGAAAACTAATGTACAATATCCTCTAACAATTCACAGGGTAATTTAAATTATAAGAGCAATACAAGGAAAACAAAATTAATAATGACTCAAGATCGATAAATCCTCACCTTGAACAAATTATTTGATGCAGACATATAGTAAAACGATAATAAAAATTGTGAACCTATATCTACATCGACTTATATCTCCATTCAATTTTTTTGACGAATCATATTTGTCTCTGCAGAAATTCGTGGACCAGGCTTTCCGCATAAGCACTTATAAAACACCTGATATTCATATAAAAAATATCAACACTTTCACAAAAAGTCGCGTTGCTTCAACATCGATAATTCCATAACGTGAAAAGCGGTTAGAAACAGAATTATTCCCCCGTTGTCATAAAAAAACTAACTTCGGGTCTAACACTGTGAGAGTTTCATTAAATCCATGGACTACAATCTTTGTCCAAGATAAACTAGTTTTTCTTTTAAACTGTATGAAAAAGCCATACATGAGAACCTGCAACTATTTGGTTCCATACATAAACTAATTTTTCTTTTAACGGCATTTTTTTAATTAAAAGCTAGCAAGAAGCTAGAAGATACAAACGAAAACCAACACTCTCACAAACCCACCTAAGCGAACACCCACACACAACCATGACAAACGAGTTGATCTAAAAGAAACAACACTTAAAAGATGGGCTAACACCTAAAAATAAACTCGAGTTGACCAAAACAACGCCTAGAAATATCCAAAAACCCAATAACCTTATAAAATTCATCCCAAAACAAACATTTACAAACGCCATTTGACCGAAGCACCTTGTAATGCTTTGACGACCTTAGTCTCGGAGAATCAATTTTTAATTCATTCATTTCTGTTTCCCCCAGATCATTAAAAAAAACGCCCCAGCCTAAAGAGTTCATGTAGTCATTATTCTTTTTTTTCTTTGGGGAAATAACAAAAACACCGTTGGTCTCTATACTTAACCCTCCATTTACCCGTTGGTCCCTAGATAACGGGGATTCTCATACGTGTACCCCTAAAGGTAACCATTACATTGCCCGTGTGGGATCTTCGATCCCGTTATAACGTAAACGACAGTTTATTTTTCGTTATTCTCTCCTATTTAACTTTCCAAAACCAGGGCTTTAGAATATTCAATTTTAATTTTTATTTTTCCACCATTGGTCTCTGACATAAAATTCAAACCAATAAGTGGAAGAGTGGACAGTTTGGCCACCTATTTTTGAGTGGTAACCGATGTTTTAGACTTAGATCTAACACTACTTTTACTTTTTTCTCATTCGATTATGATTGAGTAGTTTTGATTTTGGGTGTCCAGTTAAAATCATGTTGGTATTCAAACCATTTCTCTGCCTATCTACTACAAGTTTTCTTAGAGAATCTTTTATAATCTTTAAAATATACACCGTCTCTTTCTATCTTTATAGAATTTAACATCCATGCTTAACTTCTCAATCTACGTCCTTTTTATCTTTCAACATCATTCAGCAGTATTAACTTCCTCTGGCTGTACTAAATTACAATAGCAGTACTAATATTATAACTGGCAATGACTAACTGACTCAGTTATACTAATTAGTTACTATTTCAAAGCAGTACTAATCTTTGAAGATTTATTCCCAACAATATTATTTGTCACAACTCTAATACCAATTGTGGAGTTTGTTACAACTCCTTAAATCGTTTAAGCTTAGTTTGATTAGAACTTATCTAGGATCATGATAAGAAAGATAATAACATGAATCAGAATAAGAACAAATCAAATTTATCATAACAAGGTTTTATTATCATACGTTTCCAACACGCCTCAATATTATTTGATCAGAATAATATATTTACCTATCTCTAACAGTGGATCAAGGAAACCTTGATTACCTTAAGGCTGCACCACAAACCTTAGGCGTCCACTTAGAGGACTTAATGCCTAGACACACACATACTTTTTTGTGTTTTACATCTTAATACCCACAAAACTATATGACCTATATCTCTTTATATACTAGAGATATTATGTTTTACAAAGGAATAAACATAATAAATCTTTTAAACATTTAAGTTTATCTTCTGAATCTTTATCTTTATTAAGGAGATCTTTCATAATCTTTATCTTTTGATATCTTTGACTAAATCTTTAATAATTCTCCACCAGCTTGTAGAATTCTTTAATGATGATTTTAGTCCTTTTGTTTCATTCTTTTATTTATTTTGTCTCATCAAATCTAGAATCCCAACAATCTTCCCATATTTGATCATGACAAAACAAACAAAGTCATGTACAAACTTCATCATAAAGCCAAAGCTTTCCCCCTACAGTTGAGAAGTAATCATCACCCTAAATAAAACAAAACTTCCCCCTTTAATTTTAGATTTCCTTTGTAAAACTGCTTATATCACAACAAAAAATAAGCTGCATATCATATCTCTGTAAATCTTCTTTCCCCATTTGTCATAATCCAATAGTCTTGTAAGATAGCAACTTGAATTCATCACAACAAAAAACCAATATAATTACACTACTAATCCAGCCTTTCCACTGACTTGAAATTACGGCCATCCATGTCCAATCGACGTACAATAAGAAAAATGAATTCAAAACATAGAAACTTAAACTAGCAGTAGTAACAAAAACCATTCACCTCAAGTGGTGCAATGAACAAATCCTGATGGACAAACATTTTTGACAATAAGACTTCCCCTGAAACCCATCTGTTAAAACCATTTCTTGAATCTCAATTCCACTGTAGGCTTTATTAATGATTGACTGATGACGAAAAAAAACTAAGTATACAAACTGATGTAGAAAGTAGAATAAACCCTCTTATATCTTTACTATCCAGTGACTTCGAACAATATAAATAAATCTGTGAAATATAATAGATCGCAACCATATTTGACAAAAAACCTCGAATCTTCTTATGAGACACAAAACCAAAAGTGACAGCAAATGTGAGGATTGGAGCACCAAAGGAAAGAATCACACACAATTGCTAGATTTTGACAAGTCTTCAGTCACAACGATTTGTAAGCACGAACACGTATCTGCTGCCAAAGATATAATAAGAACACGCATCCATGAAATTCCACTTCAACTCCAAATAAGTCATAAACAATCTTCTTCGTAACCAATTTTAACAAATAATCCAAAAACGAGTCATTAACTATTTAAACCAAAATCAATCCGTTAGCTTCCCCTTAAATGAAGCATTGAAGCAATTTCACGAGAACCCAAAATTTGTGTTTTTTCTTTCTGTCAGATCAAAACTGTTGTTTTCCCTTTCTCTGTAACCAAATTTCCCCCTCAGACAAACTAACATCTAAACTCTACTTTAATAACCAAGCATTATTAACCCGAACTGCTTAAAACGCTAGCATACAAACTTAATAATGTTCTCCTTGGCAGTATAAACATGAATAACGAGCAGTAGTAATTTACCTTTGGTAACACAAACTCGTATATTAGTAGCATAAAGTTTCTATCTTGTGTCGTCCTTAGCAGTTTTAGTTTATAAACAAGCAAGCATTAATAACTCTTCTTAGTTTGCGTTTGACAGACAGTAAGTGAAATATTTAGCATACTATTGTAAACAGACAGCATTAACATGTAATCGTGTCCTAAGCAGTATTAATTTGTACCCAAACCTGGCAGCATTAAGTAACTTCCTTAAGCAGCATAAAGTATAATCGATCCTTAACACAAACTGCTTTGTAGTAACTTCAGTCAAATTGTCTTTTAATCACCAGTAACCTTATTCGAACCAAGAGTAAAGTTACTTTGTAAATAATATTACTAATACCATCCAGCTTGTTATCCAATAGACCTTCTCTTGTTTATGTAATACGAACAACAAAGAATCATCGACAAGAAAATCGTTCTTTTAAAAAGTGTAAAAAACCCTAGATTAGTGTTTCATTGAAACTGCCCAAGACTGCTTTCATCTTGGATGTCATAATACTCGTAGTATTTCTTTTTTTGAGGTTAAACCAAATTAGGGTTTTAAAGAAACCCCTAGTTACAAACCAATTTGAAATAATTGAAAAAAAAAACATACACGTATCTTTCTATCTTTATAGAATATACATCCATGCTTATCTTCTCACACGTCTTTATCTTCAACACCTTCAGCAGTATTAACTTCCTCTGGCAGTACAAAATTAACAATATTATACTGGCAGTACTAACTGACTCAGTTAGTACAGTTAGTTCTATTTCCAGCAGTACTAATCCTTGAAGATTTATTCCCAACAATATTATTTGTTACAACTCTGATACCAATTGTGGAGTTTGTTACAACTCCTTAGATCGTTTAAGCTTAGTTTGATTAGAACTTATCTAGGATCATGATAAGAAAGATAATAACATGCAGCGGAATAAGAACAAATCAAAGTTATCATAACAAGGTTTTATTACCATCCGTTTCCATCATGCCTTAATATTATTTGATCAGAATAATACAGTTACCTATCTCTAACAGTAACAGGGATCAAGGAAAACCTTGATTACCTTAAGTCTGCACCACAAACCCTAGGCGTCTACTTAGAGGACTTGACGCCTAGACACACACACTTTTCTGTGTTTTACATCTTGATACCCACAAAACTATATGACCTATATCTCTTTATATACTAGAGATATTAGGTTTTACAAAGGAATAAACATAATAAATCTTTTAAACATTTAAGTTTATCTTCTGAATCTTTATCTTTATTAAGGAGATCTTCCATAATCTTTATCTTTTGATATCTTTGACTAAATCTTCAATAATTCTCCACGAGCTTATAGAATTCTTTAATGACGATTTTAGTCCTTTTGTTTTATTCTTTTATTTATTTTGTCTCATCAAATCTAGAATCCCTACAGAAACTAATCACACGTTAGAGCATATGAGACCATAATTTTTGTTATAACACTAGTTATTTGGGTAAAATGGCACGAAAGTCGCTGCCCTTGAACCTTGCAAGGGGCGCCTGCCGCTTGACCCTGCAAAGGTGGCGCAACGCCCTTAATCTCTGCTTGTTAATTGTAGCGGTATCAAGGCGGCTCACACAAGCATGCATGCACTTTGCACCACCTAACTCATATTGGAGCTTAACCCGGTAAACCCTCTAGTCTCAAGTAATTCACAATTAATAACGCTAAAATTACCAACAAAAGATAAATTGCTTCTCAAAGTCATTTATTCTGCATTTGTGAATTCTCAAAGTTACTATATGTTATAAACAAGTATTTTTTGCCCGCGCTTCGCGGCGGATTGCAAAATTATGAAAAATTGAAAGATTTATATTGGTTGAAACAAAATAAGGATAATCATGTAAAATCGAAGGACTCAAAGGACTAACATGTAGTAAAAAGTAAACACCAAGGACTAAATTAAATGTTGAATGACTAACATATAATAAAAACTAACCACAATTTAAATTTAAAGGCCTAACATGTAATAAAAATAACCACAAAGGACTAATAATGTAAATTTCCAAAAAAAAATCCAAAAAAGGACTAAAAATGAAAAATCCAAAAAGGACTAAAAATGTAAAGAAATTAGCCATCAGGGAAGAAAAATGTAAATTTCTATTCAATAAGGACTAATAATGTAAATTTGAAAGGACTAACATGTAATAAAAAGTAACCACCAAAGACTAATAATGTAATATTTCAAGGACTAACATGTATTTCAAATTAACCATCAGGGACTAAATTGTAAATTAAATTCCACTATGCTTATGAATAGTTCTTAGCAATAGTGAATTAACTTTGTGAATTGTTATATAGGTAATTACAATGTATGGCAAATATGAAGATCAAGTCAATTGATTTGAAACATATTATCCAAGATATGGTAACATACTTACATATAACCCCTATAGAGCATCCTAAGAAGATTAGTATTATAATTTCGGTCAGAATTTTAGCGAAATTAACTTTTAAATGCGTACGTAGAATGATACGTCCTTTTCCATTTTAGCTAAAAAAGTGACCGACAACATCTTACGGAAAATTCAAAGTACCTTATATTGCATAAAGTTTTAACTTCGATTCCTTAAACTAAGAAATAAAAAAGTTGAATACCTTTAAATTAAACCGGCCTAACGTATAGTATTTCTTTTATGTGCGGTTTGCACAATCAAATTTTAAAAAATGATTGAGATGCCTAAAAATATGACTAAACTTGTGCTTAAATCAACATGATGATGATTTAATTTATTGGTTTGTGAAAAAAGTGGGCACGTCTGCTGTCATTAACTAGATTCTGTCACATAAAATTACATACACATAAATTTAGACATATATACCAGTTAAGAATACCAATAAGTGCTCTAAGATTTTACCTGTTTGGGTAAAAATTTGATTACCTGACTGGTGGAATCTGTTGCAACTTTGTTTCTGTAAATGTCAAAATTTACACCGGTGCTTGTTCATTTTTATCGTAATTGTTTTGAATATTGATAAGGTTTTTTATTATGTTTTACGATCATACGGCAATATGTTTGATTGAACTACAATCTTGAATTTTATCTCCCTCAGAGTCTGATACTAAGCTATCTCAGCATCAGCTAGCGCACTATATATACTTCACATACATGTACGTTGGTAGATTCAGGCCTGTAAATCAATATTCTACTTTTTTGTGAAAAAAAATGCACAGTTTGAAAGCTTTTTGGACACTGGATCAAATCGATAAACATAATCATTTATTGAAGTTTATGTCGGGTTCTAGTAGTTACACCGCTTAATTTTGTCAACTTTTATAAATTTACAAAAAATGTAATGCTTAGTTTAATAGATATAACAAATTGTCCTTTGAACCTGCAAATATTAGAATTCAAAATGTAAAAAAGATAAGGAGATTTATGAATTGCTTGTTCATCGTTGTCAAGATCCTGCATAAATCATTTGGAAGATCCGCATCTTTCCAAAGGTCCAGCAAATTTCATAAGAGTTTAGCACCACCACAAGGCCATAAAGCCCTTGCAGTTATCAATTTGACTATAGTAGTCAGAAAAATATATGCATTATACACACCAACTAGAACATCAACGGGTAAGTTTGTTCACCTTTCTTACAAACTCCTAAGCTTTAGTTGATGTTCCAGTCCTATTGGTTTTTTATGAAAAGAAAGCAAAAACAATTGATGTAGTAGCATTGTGCAACTTAGGAGCAGCCAAAAACCTTATGGTTTTTGTAGGTATCATGTGATAAAATCAAAACAAGTTAAAATGGAAAAAAGGAACGTAATTCGTGGCCCGAATCAGTCCCTAGTTTCGCGAGGGATTTAGAATGCCGATTTATGCATCCTTCAGGATCGATAAAGACCAGGTTGTTCAAGCTAACAATCAACATGTGTACAACTATAAGCTGCCACCAAATATAGAACATGAGCGTATTTACTTCTAGTTATATAATGGAGAATCAGAAATTAATTTGATTTGTCATTCTTGAAGAAATGACGCTTTTAAATGTGTCACCTCTTGTAATGCACATCTTGGTCTGTATAATGATCTAAGTTCTCTCTATAAGGAAAACTTAGGAGTATTAGCTTGCAGCTTTCACAACATTCATTTGGCACTTCCTTTTTGCTTGTTTTTATTGGAACCTCCCGTTTCTAAATACGACTGGTTGTAGTTTAAACTATGCCCTTTGGCTGCTTAATTGTGAACCATTATAGACACTTACTAATTCAGGCTCGGATTTGGCTATGGGCATAAGGGCGACGGCCTAAGGGCAGCCCAAGAGAGGGGACATCATGTTAGCAGTCCATATTTACTACTAGATTCATTAGGCCCATATTTTTTATTAAAGCCCACTTAAGTAACTCTTAAGTCTTAACTTAACATACGTACTACATAGTATCACTTTTAACTAATTCAAAACAATACGCATTAGTAAGGCATCAGTTATTAGGTTTTTTTTTCTTTTACATCATCAAAAAATCAGGTATTCGGGCTATAAAAAATTCAAAGTATCATTGTATCAAGCAAACAGAAATAATAAGAGTCGACTTATTATTTGTATAAGGAAGAATTTGGTTTCTAGTAGTGTTTTGAATAATTGTGGTTATAAACAAATGATTGAATCTAATAAGTTTGTTTTGTCTAAACATGGTGTGTTTATTGGTTTTGGTTATTTATGTAATCATATGTTCAGGCTTAATATTGTCACTGATAATATTGGTTTAGCTTTCATGTCAACCTTTAAATTGAATGATTTAATCTTATGGCATGCTAGCCTGTGACATGTCCACTTTAAGAGGATGCAAGATATGTCTAAGGATGGGTTAATCCCAGTTTTTGACATGGACACTGAAAAGTGTAAGACTTGCATGCTGACCAAAATAACTAAAAAACCATTTCAAAATGCAAAACGCGAAACTAAAGTTTTGGAGCTGATACACAGTGATCTATGTGATATGTATGCTACTCCTTCGTTAAGGAATTTTAATAATTACAAAATCGTTGATTCTAGACCGGTCATGGATAGTTTAATGAACTCCTTAGGATCTGAACGCTCAAATTATACATATTTTTATATGCGTTATTTGTGTTTTTATGCATACTTATTTGTTAAATATAAGAACTATTGGTATAAAATAGAATATATTTATCATTGTAGGTTCATATGATGTGTCATGGAAGAAAACGAAAGAATACACAAAGATTTGAAGCTTAAACAAAGAAAGAACTCAAGCTGAATGCTTCCCGACACCTGTTTAATGTTTTGGCCATAACTAGGTCATACAAACTCGGATTTAGTTGATTCAAGAGGCCACGAAAAGAAAATTCAATTATCTACTATTAGATACTATGTTTGCTAAGTAGGAATCATATGAAAGCTTTATGAATAGAGGAGAGGAGCTAGAGAGTATTTTCATTATTTTCTAAATTTTCATTTGAAAAGTGAAAATAAAAATAGGAGGGAGAAGTGAATGTTACAATAACAAGACTTGTATAAATACTCCTCCAAGATGAGTATTTATACTTATTACCTTTCTTATTCTATTTTCCTAAACTTAGTCAAACCTTGGTCAACTTTACTTAACTTTGACCAAGATAGACTTTATTACATCATAAAGCTATAAACTAAGCTAAGACCAATTAATAATTTAACACATTTCTTGTTCCTAACAATCTCCCCCTAAGGGTTGATTACTATAGACGTTTCATCGTCGGCAGAATTGGTCTTTCATTCATAAAAGATTCCTTATTTGATCTTCAAAAATATTTTTTGCCATCCTAAAATATCTTTTGGCCATGTTTCCCCTTCAAGAGGATCCGCATAATAATGTTGTTCTTCATGATCTTGCAAAAATTTACTGTTTTTCAAACTTGGCTTTCTAAATTTCCCATATTTCTTGATCAGCTGATTGATCTTGAGGCTTGGACTTCATACTCAATTACAATTGTTGTTGAAGATGAGCAGATGATTTTGTAGCAGTTGAAGAGCTTTTTGTAGGATAGAAATTGAGTGTTGTATTATGGATGTGCTTTTGGAACAGTTCTTTAATCAATCTTGGTCTATGAGCTGCAAATTCTTTAGACACCATGTCTGAAAGGAGAAATTTCTCTATCTTTGTTGACTGCAAGCTTGATTGATCATGGCATTCCTTCTTTAATTATTTCATTTGTTTTGTCAACTGGTCAGCTCTGGAACAACCGTATTGCAGTGTTGCAAAACTTCCTGAATCTTTTCCATGAATAAATCTTGAGTGACAAATTTATTCTTAATATGAGAACGAATTAATCCTCAGCGTCTACACATGCCAGCAATACTTCCTGGTAATGTCTTTGTCTTTTGAAGGAAAGATTTTTTCTTGCGTTTTGATAAGGAGGAAGTCTTGGATGTTGTGGCAGTTGTTGGTGAAACAACAACTGTTAATTCCTCAGAATCAGTTTTTTCAGACGAAGAAACATTCCTAAGAGATCTAGTTGGTGAGGGAATTGGTGTCTGCTTCTGCTCTTTTCTAATCTCCTGACTACCTGATTCATCAATAACATCTTTCTCCTTAACACCTTCATCAGTTTTCTCAACGTTAACATCATCATTCTTTTCATTCTCAATCTCTACATCTTCCTTCTCTTTTACAACAACTTCTTCTTCTTTATCCTTCTTAATAACTTCTTCTCCATTTTTGTAGGTTCCAATTGAATGGATCTTTTGTTGGCTTAGATAAATCTAAATAGCTATATTAGAAACCTTGTAGTGTATATATAAAGACTATTCGGAATTAATCTTTATATACTCAAAAGAAACAATCATATAATGAACCCAAAACTTTCACAATATTGAATTAATCACAAAACAACTATATGTTTTGCCTAATAAGTAATCGTGTTCTTCTTCTATTCTCTGAATTGATCTATCTGTCATATGTCTAACTATGTCGTCAGGGTTCATTTTATACACCAAGGAAAAACCATAATAGGCTTACAAAACGCGTTAAGTGATCATGCATATATATTCCTAATATAACTCATGTATATCACATAAGCAGTACTAACTATTTTAAACTAACAATACTAACTTATATTGACAGTACTAACATTGTACTAGCAGTACTAACTATAACTAATAGTACTAAGTCTACAACTAACAGTACTAAGTGTTCAGCAGCATTATCTTGTAGAAGCTCTTTAATTCCCAACAATCCTCCCCTAAACTTATGATTTACCTTCAAATCTTAAGTTTTTTTGAATTAAAGCTCTTTGATTTTGAGAGGATTCTTTCAAACACTTTAGCTTCCTTTCCTGTTAGCTTTCAAAAATTCTTCATAACTAACTCTGTTCAGCAATCTGAGATTTGATAAACTTTATAAGCTCATGTGCCATAGAACTTTCTTCTTCTGCTTCAATCTTCAAGTTGATCATCTTCTCCAAGATTTCCTTCTTCAATGGATACTTCTTTTCTACTAACATATTGATCTGTATTGAAGTACCATCTAAGAATAAAGAGTGAACTCCACTGTATTCATGTAATTTCCATCTCAGCAACTCCCAATATTGTTGATTCAACCATATGTCATCTTCTTCATTTGGATCAAATATCATCCTAAGATCTCCCCATAAATCTAAATCATGACCTTCAAGTGGATGATGTTTAAATCTTTCTTGAACCAAGCTGTAGAGTTGAAATAAATCTTGTCTGTCAAGTCTTCTTAACAATGCTTGAAAATCTCCATGAAAACTTGAACTTCCATCTGCTCTTGTAATCTTGCAGACTTCTGAATCTTTTGCTTCTGTCATTCCCAGCAAAATATATTCCCAATTTACAATATTATGTTTGTCGCAAAACTCCAAACTTGTCATTTTGATGAATGAAAAGTTGATTAACAATCTGGAATTTTGTGAGAAGTGTAAAAGAGTTTATATTCACTGACTGTAAAAGCTTATCATGAAAATTTATAAGCTAGGTTGTTGGCAGAAATATCTCAACAGCTCTTTTGTTATAGCTCAAACAGTACTAACGGTCACTTAGCAGTACTAAGTTTGATCTATCAGTACTAACTTGAAGCCTAGCAGTACTAAGTAGAAATATATCCCCAGCAGTCCAAACTCAACACTAGCAGTATTAAGCTTATACCTAGCAGTACCAAGCATCACTTCCTGTACTCTTCAAATATAAACCTTTGAAGTTTGTCATACTCTCATCAAAAGTTTGTTTCTTCCATTCCTGCTTTTTCTGTTTTCATCCTCCCCTGTTTGACAGGATCCTCTGAAATCAAACAATCTTCTGCAGCTGAAATTGTAATTTGAACTTTCTGCATCAACATGTGAGAGTCTGAGCATGAATCTCCTTATGCTGTTTAAGAGCATTTTCCAAAATGAT
>BQNB010024191.1:0-22320 GCA_026074375.1 Tanacetum coccineum
AGCAGTTAACACTGCTCATGAAGTTTCTGCTGTTAGCACTTAAGTTAGTGCTGCTAACTCCACAAATGTTGATAACTTAAGTGATGCGGTGATATGTGCATTCTTTTATAGTCAACCAAACAATCCTCAACTTGCAAATGAGGATCTACAACAACTCTATCCAGATGACTTGGAAGATATGGATTTGAGATGGCAGATGGATATGTTGACTATGAGAGCTAGAAGGTTCCTAAAGAATACAAGAAGGAGGATTATTGTGAATGGCAATGAGTCCATTGGTTTTGATAAATCCAAGGTGGAGTGATATAACTGCCATAAGAGGGGACACTTTGCTAAGGAGTGCAGAGCTTCAAGAAACCAAGACAACAAGAACATAGAAAGCTCAAGAAGGAGTGTACCAGTGGAGATAACTACTTCCAATGCCTTGGTGTCATGTGATGGTCTTGGTAGATATGACTGGAGTGATCAGGCAGAGGAAGGACCTACTAACTATGCACGCATGGCTTACTCATCCTCAAATTCTGATTTTAAGGTATCTAATGACTCTACTTGCTCAAAATCTTGTCTTGAAACTATTAAAGTGCTTAAATATTAATATAAACAACTATTGAAAAGATTTGAGAAATATGAGTTAATGGTTGTAGCTTATAAGACAGGTTTATAGTCTATAGAAGAAAAACTTGAATTTTATAAAAAGAATGAGTCTGTTTATGTAGAAAAGATTAACGGCTTAAAATGGGACAACAAGTGGTATCAAAGCTTCTTAAGAAGCTTTGAATAAGAAGAACTTGTTTTAATACACAAGATCTATTTGTTATAATATATTGATTTAGAATCTGCACATATGGTGGCTGCATCCAAGGCTCTAATGCTCAAACCTGGTGAGTTTGAGTTATGGAGGATGAGAATAGAACAGTACATCCAGATGATTGACTATGCTTTATAGGAGGTCATAGAGAATGGAAACACTGCACCAAAAACAACAGTTGTGGAAGGTGTTGAGAAAATAATACCTCCTACAACTGCTGAAGAAAAGGCTCAAAAGAGGTTAGAAGTGAAGGCCAGAAGCACCTTGATGATGGGAATACCTAATGAACATCAGTTAAAGTTCAACTCCATCAAGGATCTAAGTTGCTGCTGGAAGCTATTAAAAAGAAGTTTGGTGGGAATGCTGCTACAAAGAAAACTCAAAGAAATCTCTTGAAACAACAGTATGAAAACTTCACTGCTCCTAGCTCAGAAACCCTTAATCAAACTTTTGATAGGCTTTAAAATCTTGTGAGTCAGCTATAGATTTTAGGTGAAACACTTTCACAAGAAGAAGTGAACCAGAATCTGTTAAGAAGTTTATCACCAGAATGGAACACACATGCTGTTGTATGGAGGAACAAGCCTGAATTAGAGACAATGAGCATGGATGATCTCTACAACAATCTTAAAGTGTATGAACCAGAAGTCAAAGGGACATCAAGCTTAAGTGCAAGCACACAAAACATGGCTTTTGTGTCCTCTAACAACTCTGGCAGAACTAATAAAGCAGTTAATACTGCTCATGGAGTTTCTGTTGCCAACACTCAAGCTAATGTTGCTAATCTAATAAATGTTGATAACTTGAGTGATGTTGTGATTTGTGCATTCTTTGCTAGTCAACCAAGTAGTCCTTAACTTACAAATGAGGACTTACAACAACTCTAGCCAGATGACTTGGAAGAGATAGATTTGAGATGGCAGATGGCCATGTTGACTATGAGGGCAAGAAGGTTATTGAAGAACACTGGAAGGAAGGTGACTATTAATGGTAAAGAGACCATTGGGTTTGATAAGTCCACATGAGGAGACATTTTACCAGAGAGTGTAGAGTTCTAAGAAACCAAGACAGCAGGAACAAGGAAAGCTCAAGAAGAAGTGTGCCAGTGGGGAAAACTACTTCTAATACTTTAATCTCATGTGATGGTCTTGGTGGTTATGACTGGAGTGATGGAAGGACCAACAAATTATGCACTCATGGCCTACTCATCTTCAAGTTCTGATTCTGAGGTATCTAATGATTCTACTTGCTCAAAATCTTATCTTCAAATCGTTAAAGTGCTTATATCTCAATATGAACAACTATTGAAAAGATTTGAGAAATTTTAGTTAATGGTTGTAGCTTATAAGACAGGTTTACATTCTGTAGAAGAAAGACTTGAATTTTATAAAAAGAATGAGTCTGTTTATGTAGAAAAGATTAACAGCTTAAAATGGGATATTCAAGTAGGAGAGATAACTATTGGGGAGCTTAGGAAGAAGCTAGAAATAGTTCAAAAGGAAAAATATGGCATTCAGTTTAATGTAGACAAATTTGAAAATGCATCTAAAAGCTTAAACAAGATTATAGAGAGTCAGATTGTAGACAATTGCAAGAAAGGTTTAGGCTATTATGCAGTTCCACCTCCCTTAACAGGAAATTTCATGCCTCCAACACCTGACTTGTCATTTACTAGCTTAGAAGAGTTTACAAATGAGCCTATAGTTATTAAGCCTGTAGTTGAAAACAGTGAAGCTAAGGCTAGTATAGCAAAGCCTAAAGCAGTTAGGAAGAATAATGGTGTTCCAATTATTGAGGATTGGGTGTCAGATAGTGAGGAAGAAAATGTATATCAAACTAAGATTGAAAAGAAAACAGCTAAACCTAGTTTTGTTAAGATAGACTTTGTCAAAGCAAAATAAACAAACAAAACTGATAGGAAAACTGCTAAACAAGTTGAGCACAATAGGCAAATCACTCACATTCCTAGAGGCAATTAAAGAAACTGGAATAATATGATGTCTCAGAGACTAGGAAGTAATTTTGAGATGTTTAACAAAGCTTGTAATATGTATGGAAGTTTTGATCACTTGCAGGTTGATTGTAATTATCAAAGGGTGGTGAAAACTGTTTGGAACAATGCTAAAAGGGTGAATCATCAGAATTTTACCAAAAAGACTCACCCCTGCCCTAAAAAGAATATGGTTCCAAGAGCAGTACTAATGAAGTCTAGCTTAGTATCAGTTAATACTGCTAGACAAAATATTTCAAAAACAGCAGTATTAGTTAATACTGCTACACAAGTTAATACTGCTCACACAAAAACAACAGTGAATGCTGCTAGACCAATGTCATATCTTTCTAAAACAGCACATTCAACTGTTAAGAGGCCCATTCACAAGAATGCATCATTTAAAAACAGTAATTTTAATCAGAGGGTTAATACTGTTAAGGATAATAATGTTAATACCGCCAGGCCAAAAGCAGTAGTTAATGTTGTTAGGCCAAAAGCAGTAGTTAATGCTGTTAAGGGAAATAATGTTAATGCTGTTAAGGTCTCAGCTTGTTGGGTTTGGAAACCAAAGACTAAGGTTTTAGACCATGTTTCTAAACATAATAGTTCATCAATCACCCTAAACAAGTTTGATTATATTGATGCACAAGGCAGATCTAACTCAGTGATGGCTTGGGTCCCCAAAAGAAACTGGTTTTCTTATCTAATGTGCAGGGAAATCCACAAATAGATTTACAGGATCAAGGAGTGATTGATAGTAGATGCTCAAGGCACATGACAGGGAACATGTCCTATCTTACAGACTATGGAGAAATAGATGGAGGATATATTGCTTTTGGAGGTTTGATAGTGGATGCTCAAGGCACATGACAATGGAATATAACATATCTTAAAATAGCCTATGAAGAAATAGATGGAGAATTGTTGCTTTTATAGGGAAAACTCTCAAAGGAGGGAAAATTAACATAAAAAAGGTACACTAACAACTGGTAATCAAGATGTTTAAAAAAGTGTGAATTTTGGAAGAGAGTTAAAGGTTAAATCTCTTTAGAGTCTCACAAAAGTGTGAAAAAGAGAATAGTGTTCTTTTAATGACACGTGAATGTATTGTTTTATCTCCAAACTTTAAGTTTAATTGCTGAAAGAGTCAAGTTTTACTTAGAAGTTCCTAGAAAGAAAATATGTATAGTGTTGATTAAAGAAACATAGTTCCTAAAAGGAAGTTTACTTGCCTTTTGTGCTAAAGCCACAAGCTGATGAATCTAAACTTGAACATAGAAGGCTAAGTCCCACTTAAATTTAAAAACCATGAATAATGTGGTTACAGGAAAACTTGTATAGGTTTTACACCTCCCAAACTTTTTGAAAATGATCAAACATGTGTTGCTTGTCAAAAGGGAAAGCAGCACAAAGCCTATTGTAAGTCCAAAACAGAGAACTCAATCAATCTTCCTTTACATTTGCTGCATATGGACTTGTTTGGTCCAACATTTGTAAAAAGTCTTATGAAGAAGATGTATTGCCTAGTTGTCACAGATGATTATAGAGAGGTTTACATGTGTTTTTTATTTCTAGCTACTAAGGATTAACCTAGTGTCATTTTTTAAGTCCCGTTTATACTAGGATAAAATCTAGTAATCACATGGTTAAGTGATAATTGATAAGTTACTGATTTCAAGAATAGAGAGAAGAATCAGTTTTGTGAGATGAAGGGTATTTTAAGACAATATAGTGTAGCTAGAACTCCTCAACAAAATGGAGTTGCTGAGAGGAGAAATAGGACACTAATTAAGGTTGCTAGGACTATGCTAGCTGATTCTAAGTTGCCAACTACTTTTTGGGCAGGAGCATTAATAATTGCTTACAATGTGCGAAAATAGAGTGTTAGTAGTTAAGCCTCATAACAATACCTCATATGAACTTTTTCATGGTAGAACACCAACTTTAAGTTTTATGAGACCATTTGGGTGTCCTGTTACCATTCTTAATACCATAAAACACTTAGGCAAATTTGATGGTAAGGCTGATGAAGGATTCTTTGTTGGATATTCTTTGAATAGTAAAGCCGTTAGAGTATTCAATAGTAGAACAAGGATAGTGGAAGAAAACTTGCATATTAGGTTTAGTGAGAGTACACCTAATTTGTAGTAGTGGACCAAATTGGCTATTTGATATTGATGCACTAACAAGAATAACAATAATAACCAATTGATGCGAGGTACACAGTTTAATGGTTTTTGCAGGTACAAAAGCAAGTGATAATGCAGGTCAAGCTAGAAAGGAGACAGAACCTGTCAAAAATTACATTTTGCTACCATTATGGCTTGCTGATCCACCATTTTCCCAAGATCCAAAGAATTCTCAAGATGATGGATTCAAACCTTCAAGTGATGATGAGAAGAAGGTTGATGAAGATCCAAGAAAAGATAGTGAAAGTATTGATCAAGAGAAGGATGATAATGTTAACAGCACTAACAATGTTAATGCTGCTAGCATAAATGAAGATAATTCTGTTGGTGGAAAAACAAGCATTGAACTTCCAGATGATCCAAATATGCATGCTTTGGAAGATATAAGCATATTTAACCTCTCAATAGATAATGAAGATGTTGGTGTAGAGGCTGACATGAACAATTTAGATACAACAATCCAAGTCAGTCCTATTCTAACTACAAGAATTCATAAAGATCATCCTCTCAATCAAGTGATTAGAGATTTCCAATCAGCTACACAAACAAGAAACATGTCAAAGAATTTGGAGGAACATGGGTTTGTTAGTACTATTCAACAAAGAACAAACCATAAAGACCTTCAAAACTGCTTGTTTGCTTGCTTTTTATCACAAGAAGAACCAAAAAAGGTAATTCATGGCATTGAAAGATCAAGCTGGATAGAAGGCTAAAGCAAGAAGCGAGCTTCTACAATTCAAGTTAACAAGAAGTTTTGGACATTAGTGGATTTACCAAATAGAAAAAGGGCTACAGGCACTAAATGGGTTTTTAAGAATAAAAAGGATGAAAGAGGCTCAAGGGTACACACAAGAAGAAGGGATTGACTATGATGAAGTCTTTGCCCCTGTTGCAAGAATTGAAGCCATTTAGACTATTTTTAGCTTTGCTTCATTAAAGATTTTGAGATGTAACAATGGATGAAAAAAGTGCTTTTCTGTATTAAAAGATTAAATAAGAAGGTGTATGTATTCAACCTCCGATTTGAAGATCACAAACTTTTCCTGATAAGAGTATCCAAGTTGAAAAACACTATAAGGACAAAATAAAGCCTCCCTAGATCTTGTAGGAAACCTTGTCAACATATCTGTTTTAGACAATGTGTTTCAAAGAGGGAGAATTAACCAAGACTTATTCATCAAAGGGCCATAAAGTGAAATTTTGCTAGTTCAAATGTATGTTATGATATCATCTTTGTTCAACAAAGTATGGACTATGCAATGCATTTGAGAGTTTGATGCATAGAAATTTCAATGATTTCATATGGGAGAACTTTACATTCTTTTTGGGATGTTCAAGTGCACAGAAGAAGGATGGCATATTTTATTAGTCAATATAAATATTTGGGAAATCTAAAGAAATTTGGGTTTTTAGAGAAAGTCAAGACGCTAGCACATACCAAAATGAAACTCAAAAGCCTTTGCACAAGGATAAAATGATCAGAGTTGTGCCTGTGCTAGATACCAAGTCAATCCAAAAGTTTCACATCTTCATGCTGTAAAAAGAATTTTTAGGTACTTAAAAGGTCAACCAAAATTAGGCCTTTGGTATCCAAAAGATTCTCCATTTAATTTGTACATACACTGATAGTTGATTATGCTGGGAGTAAACTTGGATATGGGGGGGGGGGGGTGAAGTCTACAATGGAAGGTTTGTCAATTTCTTAGAAGTAGATAAATATCATGGATGTAAAAACAGACAGTGGTTCAAATTCCACAACAAAAGCTGAAAATTGTGGCTGCTTCAAGTTGCTGTGGATAAGTGCCTTTAGATTTAGAATCAACTCCTTGATTATGGGTACAATTTATGCATACCAGATCATTTTATTGATAATAACAGTACTATTTGCATAATTAAAAATCCTGTTTTCCATTCAAAAACAAAGCATATGGAGATTAGACGTCATTTTATTAGGGATTGCAATGAAAAAAAGTTTATTCAAATGGTTAAAATCCATACTAACAAGAATGTTGCAGATTTACTTACAAAAGCTTTTGATGTAAGTAGGTTTTAATATTTATTGCTAAGTATGGAATGCTAAATCCGTTAAAATCTTTTTCTCTTTATGGTTTTGTAGAGTTTTGAAAGTGAATTGTACTAGTTATTCATGTCAACAAAAAGTTTCTGCTTCTAAGTATAATTAGTGATGTTGGTTATACTTAATATTGATGAGTTAATACTGTGATAATAGTTAAAAATAGCTATGGCTTGTATTTTCTTGGTTTTTGGACTAACATTTTGCAGAAAAAAGCAAAGAAAATTGTTAGATTGATAATGTAAAAGCGGTTATTAGAGAAAAAAAGACAATAGAGTTTGGTGAGTAAAAGAATTAAGAGAGTTGGTGAGAATAAAAACAGAAAGATAGATGTGTGGTATAAAAACAGACAGAGTGTTTTAGTAAGAAAAAGAATTGAGAGAAAAAGTAAGCATAAAAACAGAAAGAGAGTTGTGTGATATAAAAACAGACAGAGTGTACAAGTAAGAAAAAGAATTAAGAGGAAAAGTAAGTTAAAAATAGAAAGAGATGACATTTATTTTTAATGGATATGTTGTTTGGAATGGAATTAGAGTTAATGCTGCTAGGCATAACTTACTCGCTGCTAGGTTTGTAAGTTAATTCTGTTTTAATAGGCCTTAACTTACTGCTGAGGTTTCTACTATTGTTTACTTACTACGCTGGTGGATAGTTTAATGTTGTAAAGCATAAAACTTACTACAGCTGGTGATGGTTAAATGTGTGAGCAGAATTTTCATAAATACTTCGATTAAGGGTTTCAATCACTAATTTGATCGATTTCATACTTTCGTATACTCTCTATTCACAAACCCTAACTCAATTTCATCATTCATCATCAAAACCCAACACAATGACGACCTTAAAGTTTGTTGATACTCATAACATGGTCGCGTTTTTGGCTAAACCCGCTGAAAGTGAAGGGTTTGAGCAGATTGTGGATTTTCTTAATGCACACACTATAAAGTATGCACTAACGATCAATCCTACAATATATACTTCGTGCATTGAACAATTCTGGGCTACTGTCAAGGCAAAAACTGTCAATGGGGAAGTACAGTTACAAGCCCTAGTGGATGGAAAGAAGATCATCATTACTGAGTCGATTGTAAGAAGAGATCTTCAACTAGAAGATGCTGAAGGTGTTGATTGTCTACCCAATGCTACCATCTTTGAACAACTTACATTAATGGGGTATGAGAAAATTTCATAGAAGCTTACTTTCTATAAGGCATTCTTTTCCCCACAATGGAAATTCTTTATTCATACTATTCTACAATGCCTAAGTTCTAAGACTACTGCATGGAATGAGTTTAGTAGCACTATGGCTTCTGCAATTATTTGTTTAGCTACAAACCAGAAGTTTAATTTTTCAAAATACATTTTTGAAAGTATGGTGAAGAACTTGGATAATGCTGGTAAATTCTTGATGTATCCAAGGTTTGTACAAGTGTTTGTGAATCAACAACTTGAAGGGATGCCTACTCACAAGAGAATTTACATTGCACCCTCTCACACTAAGAAGATATTTAGGAATATGAGAAGGGTAGGGAAAGGTTTTTCTGGAAGGGAAACACCATTATTCCAAACAATGGTGGTACACAATCAAGAAGAAATGGGTGAAGGTTCAGCAAATCCCACTGATCCCCATCACACACCCACTTTTATTCAACCATCAACATCTCAACCTCAAAAGAAACAAAAACCTAGGAAGCCAAAGAGAAAGAATACTAAGATACCTTAGTCTAGTGGTCCTACAGACAATGTAGCAGATGAGGCTGTCAATGAGGAGGTGGATGACATTTTGGTGAGGGCTGCCACTACTACTACTAGCTTAGATGCAGAGCAGGATAGGGGTAACATCAATAAGACCCGATACAAGGCAACACTTAATGAACCAAGTTCTTCAGGAACTAGTTCATGTAGTGGTCCCAGGTGCCAAGAAACCATGGGGGATACTATTGCTCAAACTAGGTTTGAGAATGTATCTAAACATTCCAATGATCCACTGCTCGTAAGAGGTAACACACTTTGAAGTGGTGAGGATAGTCTGAAACTTCATGAATTGATGGCATTATGTATAACTTTACAATCAAGAGTTCTTAATTTGGAGACTACAATTGCAAGTTTAAAAAAGAGAGTCAAGAATCTAGAGAGGAGGAATAAGTCAAGAACTCATGAACTTAAAAGATTATACAGAGTTGGTTCATTAAGAAGGGTATAATCCTCTGAAGATGGAGGTTTGGGTGAAGAGGATGCATCCAAACATGGGAGGATAGCTGATATTGATGCTAATGAAGACATTTACTTGGTCAATGTTCAGACTAATGAAGATATGTTTGGTGTTAATGACTTAGATGGTGATGAGGTGATTGTTGAAAGTGTAGATGTTGTTAACACTGCTGAGGAAACAAGAAGTGTGGTTGAAGAAGTTACTGCTATTACAATTCCAGTTAGTGCTGCTACAACCACAACAACTGCAATAACTAATGTTGAAATAACTTTGGCTCAAGCACTGGCACAGTTGAAGAGTGCAAAACCCAAGGCTGATAAGGTTGTGATACAAGAACCAGAGTAGGGTACAACAACACCAACACTTACAACAACAACTGGTGTTATAATAATTACAGCTGTTAGTACAAGACCCAGAGTAAAAGGGATTGTTATTCATGAACAGGGGCAAGCACCTACACCAACAGTTTCTTCACAACAACCATCACATGTCAAGGTTCATGACAAGGGTAAAGGCAAAATGGTTAAACCAGAACCTGTGAAGAAAATGTCTAAGAAAGAACTACTCAGGCTGATGAAGAACTTGACATTCAATCTACAAGCTAGAAGAAGAAGAAGAAAAAAGTTGCAAGAGAAAAAGCTTAAAAAATAGAGGAAACCAAACATAGTTTGGATGATTTTTAGGCTTAATGATGATGATTATCAGTTGCTCAAAGACTGCAAGCTCAAGGCTAAGAAGAATTGACTGCTGAGAAAAAGGCAAGATTGTTTGTACAATTCTTAGAGCAAAGAAGAAATTTTGCAGCTAAGAGAGCAGAAGAAAAGAGGAACAGACCACCAACAAGAGCTCAACAAAGGAGGTATATGTGTATTATCTGATAATACCATGGAAGATGGAAGCTAAAGTTTGAAGTACAAGTCCTTTGCCATTATTCAAGATTTATTTAACGAAGCAATGAAAAACAGGGTGAATACTTTGTTGACTACATAATTGATTTGGTAAGAAGAGAGGTTCCAAGAAGCAGAAGCAGAGTAGCTATGAGGAGCAGTTTAAAGAGTAGCAGAACACAAGAAAGCTCTAAAAAGCAAAAGTTTGAAGAAGACAAAGAGTCTGAAGAGCTTAAGTAATGTTTGGAAATAATTCCAGATGATGGAAATGATGTAACTATTAATGGTACACCTTTATCTACTAAATCTCCAACCATTATTGACTACAAGATCTACAAAGAAGGAAAGAAAAGCTATTTCCAAATTATCAGAGCAGATGGTAAGACTCAGATGTATTTAACTTTTGGAAAGATGCTTAAAAACTTTGACAGAGAAGACTTGGAAGTTCTTTGGAGTATAGTCAAAGCAAGATTTAAGAAGACAGAGCCAGTAAATTACATGGATAATTTCTTACTTCTTAATTTAAAGACCATGTTTGAACATCATGTTGAAGATAATGTATGGAAGAATCAACAAGGATTAGTTAAAGTACTGAACTGTAAGCTTTATGATTCTTATAGAGTTTATTGTGTAACAATGTAGAACATGCTATTTTATCTGTTGGTTGAGAAGATCTATCCACTTACAAATCACACACTACATCAGATGTTCAATGATGTGAAGCTTCAAGTTGATTATGAGTGTGAAATGGCATTTGAGCTTCTTAGATTGGTCAAGAAACAGCTTAAGGAAGGCTATGTACATGAATGAAGTGTTTGGAAGCATCTTCCTGGTGATTAATGAAGCTTTCAATGAAGAAACTTGAGATTTTGAAGAAGAATATCAAGTTTAGGGGAGGATTGTTGGGATTAAAAGCCTTCTTAAAGTTACTGCTGCTAAGGTTTGTGTTACTGCTGCTAAGCTAAAGTTAGTGTTGTTCATTAACTTTAATGAAAAATATGCTAAGTAGTTAGTGCTGCTAGTATAAAGTTAGTACTGCTAGTTTACAGTTACTACTGTTAGTATATATTAGTACTGCTAGTGTAAAGTTAGTACTGCTAGTGAAGATTGAAGAAAATATTCTAAGTAGTTACTACTGCTTGTACACAATTAATACTGCTGGTGTATAAGTTACTACTGCTGGTGTTAAAAGTTAATGCTGCTAGTACAAAATTTACAACTGCTCAAAGATTAAGACTGCTGAAAGAGTTTCTACTGTTAGAGAAAGGATAAAGACAGAAGAAAGGATAAAGATTGTTTGGAGATAAGGATTACTTACGTGATAAGTATTAGTTATTTATAGAATAGATCATAGAGAATATTCTAAGTTTTAGGAATATATTGTAAATCGACTAGGACTCCTTGGTGTATAAAAGGAGGTCCTAGGGCATAGAATTTTATATCAATCTAGAAAATATACAAAATCGTATTGTTCATAGCTTCAAGGTTTTGGTAACCCTAATACTAGGAGAGTATTCGTATTATTTGTAATAATAATATTGGAGCTTTTATTGTTGAATTATATTGTTTTGTGTTACTGTTTTATTGAATAATTCTTCTTATATTAAAGATTAGATTCCGCATAATCTTTAGTATTATCAAACAAAGTTTCTTAACTAATTTGTGTTAGATTTATCTAGCATAACTAAACAATAAACAAGATTAAGGAATTCAATCATTATAAGTTAACTGGGATCTAACAAAAACTGAGCTATAACGAAGAAGTTATGAATTTTATGAGTTTACGATAATAAAATATATAAAAGTGTTTTTATAAAAGTTATTTTATAAAAATAGCTATTGTTTCAAGTCTGAGAAAAATGTAAAGATATTTTATGATGATAGTACATGTCATGAGGATTACATGCATATAAGAAACTCGAAAAACGAAGCTATAACGAATGAGTTACGGGTTTTGAAAGATTTAAAGTTATAAAATTATTTTTATAAACTATTTTGGGTTACTGTTCCAACTCAGATTTTTATAAAAACAATGAACATTTTATTTAGATATATTATTTCGTCACGGTTCCATACATATAAAGAACAAGCAAAACGGAGTTAAAATGAGCAAGTTACAAGTTTTAAAAGATTTCGGATAAATAGAAATTACAAATACTAATTAATTTTTATAAATATTTTTCTGTAATTTTTATAAAAATGTACATTCTGTTGGGAATATAAAAAGTGACTTACGAGTATTTTCGAGTCCGTTTGGACTATAAAAACGATAAGAAATATTGTCGTATCATTTATAAAATATTTATATACGTTTTTAACTTTATAAATATTATTTATTAAAACAATTAAACCATTTATATAATATCATTATATAAACAATGAAAGTGCTAAATCGAGTATTATTAACAAATAACCAATTGTTGGAAAACAATAATATTTTCTTTACGGATATGAATACTTGGACATTTAATTAGCAAGCGTGACTTAAACATTGTTTTAACTTTTTAAATTAAACAAAAACTATTAGGTGGTGGTGTAACTATATAACTTGCGATGTTGTATTTATATTAAATACATTATACTTGTACGACCTATAATTAATTAGGTTTCATTCCGGATCGTTTGCGACGATTACTTTGTTGATTTTGCGATAATCACCACTTTCTCTAAGAGGTGAGTTTATAGCCCATCTTTCACTTGTTTTACATTACTTTACAAATCTTGGGGGAGAATACATGCTCGTTACAAACTGTTTACACATTCTTGATTTCGTAACTTGTTTACATACTTGTTTACCTACACATTTACAAAACTGTTTACATAATCATTACAAACTCGGTTACATGAACGTGTACAAACTCGTTACATGATTGATTACAAACTCATTTTCATATCTCACGGTGAGATACAATACTTGTTTTTTACTTATGGACGCAACAAATTTACTTTTACTCGAATGATTACGGATTAGCTTAGGTTGCATGAACTGTTAATTACTCAGAGGGTAAGCGCGAATGTTATAAAATAGATCTATTGGGGATTGACAACCCCCGTTCGGGTGATTAGCTCTCACTAGTTCGAGATCGAACTAACGAACTTATACCATGTCGGATCACGACTGGCTTAGAGCCTCAGGGCCAGCACAACATACTCATGAACTCTTACCGTGCCTTGAATAAAGTGGCATACTGATAAGTCTACGTCGCAGTTTCATGAACTTAAAGGTACAATCGTAATCACACCTTATGTTGCATACTAGGCAATACATACTTGAAACATTTTGGGATATTGTGTTCCTTACAATTATCATACTCTTTAGTCAATTGCGGTCCAACTTTTATACAAATCTTTGATCTCAACACGCATACTTATATTTTGTGACTATCATAAGGGTTGAAATGGTCATACATACTTTACAAATCTTTGATTCCAACATTTTAACAAACGCATTTGTGTGGTTCGTGTTTACACGCATTTTAAGAAAACCTATATATTTGAGTTAATGCGTTGCAAGTCTTGTATGGGTGGGACTTGTAACACAGTAAATTTGTATATATAGTTTTTGTGATTTACATTTACATTTACAAAGATCTATGAACTCACCAACTTTATGTTGACACTTTTAAGCATGTTTTTTTCAGGTGAATTAGATGCTTGCTTACTTGATATGCATTGGAGTCTAAACAATACAAGATTACTTTTCAAACGACACATTTAGAGGTCGTTCTCTTAAGTATTGTGAAATGGTATTATATATCTACTATACTGTATGTCTCTTTCGGGTCCACATGACCAGAGTTTGACATATACTAC
This sequence comes from Tanacetum coccineum, assembly GCA_026074375.1. NCBI lineage: Eukaryota > Viridiplantae > Streptophyta > Magnoliopsida > Asterales > Asteraceae > Tanacetum > Tanacetum coccineum. Next base: position 13,977 of record BQNB010024191.1, read on the forward strand.
ATTCTATGCCGGTCCCCTAGGAAACCTAATCTCCTAAGTGCGTAGTGTCTTTTAATGTGTCCAGAAGATACACTTTACCGCTTCAAGGTGAGAGGTTTAGGACCCTCTTTCCTCTAGAAGCGTGCACAGAGGCAGATACTAAACTTGATATCAGGGCCACTGCCATTAGGTATATATAAACTACCTATCATAGCCTCGATACTTGGAACTATCTACCGACTCACACTCTTGTCTTGTCGTAGTTTGGTAACGAGGACATTGAGGGTTTTCATTAGTTTAGATTCTTCTAAGCCAAATTTCTTAAAGCATTATCTTTAATATAATTAGATTGATTTGCAAAACCGTCTTCCATTTATTTTTATTTGTATGTCCAAGGAAGAAGTTAAGTTCACCCCATCATGCTCATCTCGAACTCGTCATGCATGATATTGGCAAATTCATCACACATGTCTTAACAAGTCAAGCCGAATATAATGTCATCGACATAAATTTGAACGGTGATGAGATTTGAACTTTTTTTCTTAGTAAAAAGTGCGTTATCTACCATTCCTATTTTGTATTCATGTTTAATAAGGAAAGCTTTTAATCTATCATACCAAGCTTTGGGTGCTTGTTTAAGACCATATAATGCATTCTGGTAGTTTATAAACATGATCTGTTTATCAAATTCCGTGAATCCTTTAGTTTTGTGCCATGTAGACATCCTCATTAATAAAAACCTGTTCAGCAAAAAAACTTTTTACAAATCCCATTTGGATAGCTTAAAATCTAAAGCACAAGCATAACAAATAGTATCCTAATTGACTCAAGTCTAGCAAATGGGCATAAGTTTCATACATAATCGAAGCCCTCTTGATTGATTATAGCCTTGAGAAACTAACCAGCCTTATTTCGAGAAATAATACCCGTTTCTCGTCTAACTTATTTCTAACACCCCATTAGTTCCCTATAAATGTCATATTCTAGGTTGTGAAACTAACATCCCAAACGCGTTATCAATGAATTTGATTTAATTCTTCTTGCATAGCGACTGTCTAACTTTCATCTGCTAAGGCTTCATTCACATTCTTAGGTTGTATAGTTGATATAAAACAAAAGAAGTACTTTGGTTTTGGGCTTTGACCTAAGGTTCTTTGGTTAAGGTTTTCCTATGAAATTTTCTAATTGATGGTTTTTTCCTAATCCTTAATAATGACTATTTTCTACAATCTCTAAAGTTACATCCTCAATGTCATTTTCTAGGTTTTCCTTATTCGGTAACCTTAATTTCTTCTTCATCAACTAAGTCGAAACATCCCCAAGGGTGATAATTTAGAGGGTGAGGAGTCTCATCAAATGTCACGTTGAAGTGATTTCTACTATTTTTCTAGTGTATTCTATTAAGGATAATGTAAGCTTTGCTATTTGGGAGTATCCTAAAAAGAACAACTTCGTAATGACTTTGGTCAACTTGGTAAGGTAGTCTTTTGTGTTTAAAATGAAGCACTTGCTTCCGAAACACTCTAAAATAATCCAAGAGTGTAAGTTTCCTACCTCTCAAGAGTAAATAGGTTGCGTTTGTGGGGGGTTTTTTCCTAGGATGGCTCTAATTAGGATTCGGTTGAGAATGTATGTTGAAGTATCTAGGCATTACACCAAAACTTTTGTGGTAACGATTGCTCATTCAACATAGTCCTACTCATTTCCTGTAATGGCCTATTTTTCCTTTCTACCACGCCATTTGATTAAGGAGTGCGTGGAGCCGAGAAGTTATGTGTAATTCCATTGGCATTACAAAACTCTCCAAATTGCACCTCATTATCAAATTCCCTACCGTGGTCGGTTCTTATTGACACTATTGTACATCCTATTGGTTTTGAATTTTCTTACTAAATATTTCGTATTGATCGAAGGCTTCAGTTTTATCCTTAAGGAATCTAGTCCAAGTATACCTAGAGTAGTCATCTACTATGACTAAGGTGTAGCGGTTTCCCCCGTAACTCCGTACGGAGGATGGATCGAAGAGATCCATATGAAGGAGTTCTAAGCATCTAGTCGTTGAGACTATATTCTTAGCTTTTTGACTAGCGTGAGCTTGCTTTCCAATTTTGCAAGCATCACAGAAGTGTTGATCAAACTTAAGCTTAGGTAAATTTCTAACTAAATCCTTAGATGCTAACGATTGAATGAGATACATATTAGCGTGACCTAATCTCCTATGCCACAATGTAGAGTTTTCATCAATCGTTGTAAGACAAATTTTGTTTTTTGGCTTATTTCCTAATTTCATCACGTATAAGCCTTTCTTTCTAATACCTCTACCTATAACCTTACCGTCCTTAGTAATCTCACTATCATGTTCAGAGAAAGTTACTCTACACTTATTATCACATATTTGTCCTACACTTAGCAAGTTAAATCTTAAGTTATCAACATGTTCTACATTATCTATATTGAGAGAGTCATTAGAAATTGTACCTTTTCCAATGATGTTACCGTGAAGATTACTACCAAAAATGACGTTACCTTCATTGTATGCCTTGTAAGTGGAGAAGAGCTTTCGGTTAATCGTCATGTGTTTAGAGCATCCACTATCTTTAATCCATTCATCGGGTTCCAAGTCGACTCCAAGGCATATTTATTTATATAGGAAAATAACTTAAACATTTGGTCCCTAATATCTCATGGGCCCAAAGTTGTTAGTGCTAAACATCCCTTGCATTTGATGCAATTGGTTGGGATGTAAAAATGGAAGACACATTTCCCATGACATGTAACTTTGACGTTGGAAATTGTTCCAAGTTACGGGAAAGCCATGAGGTTGGTTTTGTCGACCAACGTTCCTTTTTGGTTGTTGTGTTTTAGGACGAGGATAATTATTATTGACTCTTCTAGGAGGTAGAGTTTTTGATCTAAAGTTTGGTTTTAAAAATCCAACTCTGGGTTTTAACGATGGCTTATAAAATCTTTTAACTTCATTATCACTAGCAACAGGAACTTTGACGTTGTTTACCATTATATGTTTTAGTCTAGGACCCAAAATAGATTTTTGAAAAGAAACAGATTTTTTAGAAACTGGTGAGCAGACTGGCAGTCCCATATTTGCTTTGGAGGCCGCCTCTGCTATATGGGGGCCGCCTTTATTTAAGGAACCTCCACCAGAAGACGTTTCTTTTTGAGATTTCACAAATTTTATTTCCTTAGACTTGCTAGTTGATGCTTCACATGAGTTAAACCCTAAACCTAATTTATTACTAGAGGGTTTTTGATTGCTTAACATTTCATTTAAGCAATGTGTACTCTTTTCAAACTTTGTTAGTTTAATAGCTTCCTCTTTGAGTTTTTCATTCTCAATTTTAAGCAATTGACATTTTATACATTTGAGATCAACTCCCTTGTTTTTCTCGAGCGTGGATAATTTTTATTTTAGTTCTCTAAGCTCCTTTTCTAAGCTATTTCTAGTAGCTTTTAATATTTTGTTCTTAGTGATTATTTTTAGACTCATTTTGCATAGTTTATCATATTCATTATCTAGAGCTAAATCGTCTATTATTGAGTTTTCGTCACTAAAGTAAGAGGAATCGGAACATACCTCATTTGATGCTTGAGCTACGAGGCATGTTTCATCATTAACCTTTTCATCATCTTCTTCACCGCTATCGCTCCAAGAACCTCCAATGAATGCTCTTTGGTTCTTGTCTCTCGGTGGTTTTGGACATTCTTCAATAAGATGATTTGGGTCTCCGCATCTAAAAAACTTCCTTTTACTTTTACTGTTCTTGTCATCTTGGTTTCTTTGAAAGGTCTTTTTGTCGTTCTAAGGTTGCCTTACAAATCTTCCTCTTCTTTTGAAGAACTTCTTGAAGTCTCTCACCGCCATGGCGTACTCTTCGTCTTTACTTCCGGAAGTTGAACACTCTTCATCACTAGATTCCTTCTTAGCCTTTAAAGTAAGAGATCTCCTTTCTCCTTTAGCTTTGACTATTTTGGAATCTTTCTTGATGATCAATTCATGAAATTTGAGGTTCCTGATAAGTTCATCAAGATATAGTGATGTTAAGTCTTTCGACTCTTCAATCGTCGTGACCTTTACTCTCCATTTAGGATGTAAAGCCCTAAGAAACTTCATAACATAATTCTTGCTAGAATAACCTTCATCAAAAGCTTTTAAACTACTAATAATAGTATTAAATCTAGCAAAAGCACTATCTATAGATTCGTTTTCAAAAATGACGAATTGTTCATATTGTTGTACCAAAAGGTCGATCTTGTTATCTTTGACTTGGCTATTACCTTGATGGGTGATTAACAAAGTTTTCCAAATTTCTTTTTCCGTATTACACATAAAAATTCTTTCATATTCTTTTCTATGCAAAGCGTTGTAAATAACCATTTTAGCTTTGTTATTTTTCGCAAGTCTCCTTTTAAGTTCATCACTTTGTTTTTCAAAAGGGACTTCCTCATCTAATTTGGTTTCTTGATTTTGTTCAATAGGTTGAAAATCACTATTGGTAATTTAACATATGTTTCAAATCTATTTTTTCAATAAATAAAACTATCACTTTCAAAAAGTGGTGGTCTTTGCATGGATTGCCCTTCCAGATATTTATCGGAATTCATAGATCGATCCATGCTTTAAAATACTGTATATTTGATGACATTAAATATGTCATTTTGTAGCATTATTTATCCCAAGTATTTTGCCCACTTTTATATAATTATTACAAAGATTTGATACTTAATTGCTTAAAGTTGTTAAATGCAGTAATTATGGTGCTTATTGTGAAGACATGCTAAAAGGCGCACATTCTGTAGCTTAAACAATGATATTTGAAGAGTACTTAATTATGACTACATACGTCGTATCCAGAAAGAAGATACGGCGTATCAGCGCTTAGACTTCATAAGAAAACATGTACGTTCAATTCCCAATACGTCGTATCCTGCCTACTATATACGCCGTATCCAGCTGGTCATCAATCAAAGATACTGCAATTAATTTAATTGAAGACAATTAATGTGATTGATTACGAACGTAGCGCGTACTCCAAGGAAATTACCCCTATACGCCGTATTGACCTCAACCAATATGGCGTATCTAGTCGTTTTCAGACACTATAAATAGAAGACTCAAAAATGAGTTTTCAGTGTGCTTAATCATATTCCTTATACCTTAGACACTCAAAATGTAAATTTTTTCTGAAGAAAAAAGACACAAGGTTCCAAGGCATCAACCATCATTCCATAGAAGCTCTTCGTGTAATTTTTACTCCTTATCGTTTGATTTTCATTGTTTGATTTTAATTGTATAATCACAATGGTTGTGGGCTAATACCCTCGGGTATTAGCCATCTTAATGAAGATCTAATTGTTTAGTTTATTTTAAAATCGATTGCTTAATTTATCGTTGTTTGTTTAATTATGTTTATCACCTAATACTTGTCTATGTGCTTGATTATGTGAACCATCATTCAATTGGGTCTAGAGATACCTAATAAGTTATCTAGATACTGGGATGGCTCTCCATAACGTGCTCTATATATCTGGACCAACAGGATCATAAATAATGCCTTGTCTTTGCCTTTGGATTGTGAGCTTAGTTGGACTGGCAGGTGACCCTTAGACCCAACGAGTACGTTCTTAATCAATTGGTAATGAATTAGGTAGTGAACTACTAGTATATAAAACACCATCAAGAAATAAGTGGGTAAAGTCCTGATGGCCTTAGGTATTAACAAGATCACCACTGATTTAATTCCATAAGATAAATTATAATTAAACTAAAGGATGTTTTATGCGGATACGTTAATCGTGACAAGGTTGTTTGTATCTAGGTCTTAGGATGAAGTCCCGCCTAAGTCTTAAGAATTATATGTCGCCTTGAGATAAGCAGTCATTGCACTAAAACAAACAAACCAGTATTTAATATGGCTAATACAATTTTCTATCATTTGGCTTGTACCGCTCTTTTATCTTCTGTTTACCTGCTTTTGTGCTTATTGTGTATTGAATTGATTATTGCTACCACTAAACCTGTGTTAGTCTCTCAGGCTGAACCCCCCCTCCTTTATCATTAGAAACATGTATAGCATAGGTTTAACCAGTAATTAGAATTAACATAGACTAATTAGATTAATTAAAATACTGATAGAATATAAGGTTAACGTTCGCTCTTAGTGTTCGACACCCTAATTACCACGAAACTACCACCGATCAGGTACACTGCCCGTTAAAGTGTTGTTTTAGGTTAAGTCGGCTAAATATAAATGTAAAACTTAGTAATCATAAATAAACCTACACACAACGACACATCAAGTTTTTGGCGTCGCTGTCGGGGAGTGAAATAGTTTAACCTTTAAATTTTATTAGTATTTCTAACCATTAATTAGTTTAGCTTAGTGTAATCTAATTAATTTAATTCTGTTTGAATTTAATTTCATTGCTTGTTTAATTGTTTGTTTAAATTATCGCATTATTTAATTATTTTTAAAAGTATTATGTTATGACTGATCACTTGATACCGCGTATCCACAAGTTGGATACGACGTATCAAACCTTTTACCCAGAACAACGTATTGAATTCTACAGTCTAAACAACGTATCCTGTTCTCCCAAACAATACAGCGTATTCTGTGAACCCAAGACGACGTATTGACATTCAACACATGCATACGGCGTATTCAAATCAATTGAATACGACGTATTTGTCAATTGATATAGTTACAGAACTTAAAATTGGTTTCCGTGTTTAATTTTTTGTATTCCTTTTTTGTAAGAGCGTATCCTTCTGATTTGTTCTCTGTTTCAGGTAGTGCATGACAAGGAGTTCCACTAAGGAACTATTTACACCTTTGGAAAACCCGGAACGAGTATTTCGCTCAAGAAGGAAGCTTTACGAAACACCAAGTCTCGTGGAATCGAATTCACCTGAGTTCGATCAATTTTCTGACATCGAGGAGAATTTTGAAGAAGAAACTACATAAAACATGAAGGAAAGAATGGAGCAATACATAAGCAAAACCCGAGGAGATTACGGGTCAGGCGTTAGTAGGCCTAAGATCAACCAAGATGCCCACTTTGAATTAAAAGGGTAATTTCTCAAGGAACTTCGCGACAATACTTTCAGTGGTTCAGAACACGAAGATGCAAACGAACACATCGAAAAAGTTCTTGAGATTGTTGACCTATTCCATATACCCAATATAACTCAAGATCAAATCATGCTTCGAGCCTTCCCTGTATCCCTAACTGGAGCCGCAAGACGTTGGCTAAGGAACCAACCGTCATGTTCAATTACAACCTGGGAAGCCCTTAAAATGAAGTTTCTAAACAAATACTGTCCACCTGCCCGTACCGCAAAGAAAATGAAGGAAATCAACAACTTCCAGCAGGAACCCGATGAAAGCCTTTTCCGAGCTTGTGAAAGATTTAAAGAATTACCGATGAAGTGTCCTCAACATTATTTGACTGATAGGCAGGAAGTCATCTTGTTTTATATTGGGCTAGATGTTCCAACTAGACAAATCCTAGATTCAAAAGGTGCCATACCAACTAAAACTGCTACAGATGCAAAAGTAGCCATCCAAGAAATGGCTGAATTCTCTCAGAAATGGCACAATGGAGCATCTTCAAAAACCAGAAGTACTGAAACTTCTGACGGGCTAGCTGCTATCCAAGCCCAACTCAACAATCTCGGAAGAGAAACTAAGAAAGTGAATGAGAAAGTGTACGCTGCTTAGGTCAGATGCGAACTATGCAAGGGACCACACTATACGAAGGACTGTCCACTCAAGGAAGAAGGGAAAACTCTTGAAGAGGCTTACTACACACAGTTTGGTGCACCCTATCAACCTAGAGGACACTACAGAGCAGCATGGCCAGGATTCTACCAATAGAAAAACAGAAACTCTTCGTACCCTGATCGAAGACAAACTATGGAAGAATCGCTGTCCAAATTTATGGCAAAATCAGCTAAGAGACATGAAGAGAACTCAAACATAATAAAAGAGATCCGAGCTTCTACCGATGCGGCAATAAGAAATCAAGGAGCTTCGATTAAGACCTTAGAAATACAGATTGGACAGATGAGCAAAGTCTTGCAAGAAAGAGGATTCAAAAGTCTGCCCAGCTCCACGGAAACAAACCCGAGGGACCAGGTTAAATCGATCTCAATCGCTAAAGCTGATTCATCTGAGATACACCATATTGGATGTAGCCTATATGCCATATCGGGCTCACAGCACAGAAGCATTTTTTTTGAAACAGTTCCTTTCCCAAGGCGACTACATAACTACTGCTATGATGATTAGAGAGAGGCACAAGATGTAAAGATTCTGGAAGCTTATGATCACACCTTGCCTCAGAA
>BQNB010024191.1:38141-60998 GCA_026074375.1 Tanacetum coccineum
CTCGGACCCTAAAGCAATTCGATGTGGAACGATATTCCTGACAACTTTTCAGTTTTGCCCGAGACCTGGAAACGAGCCGAAAAGGGGTAAAACAGCACCGCAAACATTATTTGAACAATATACAACGCGGACACACAAAAATAATTAAAAACTTGTTTTTAATTATCAGTATTTATTTAATAAAAATATTAAATAAATTAGTCTTCACTTTTAAAGGCGTTGTTGATAACGCGAATACTCGAGCTTAAATCCATTTTCATTTCGAACGAGACGAAACCGGTTCACAAAATGAATAACAGATATTTTATTAAATGTTATAAAATATTTATGAAAAATTATCAAGTAAATACTCATTTTTATCAGAAAAATGATTCGGAAAACAATGGCGCAAGTTTCGCGAGTTGAATCATCCGTTAAGTCGCTCAAATGAGTCCCGAACCGTTTTTACCAAAACTATAAAAAAGAAGTTACACTTTGGACCCTAAACTATTGCAACTTATCACTTTTGATTAAAGTTTTAATATATATATAAAATTTTATATATTTATTTCATTATATACAAAAAAATACACACACACTCTCCAAAAATCTCTCTCTCCCTCTCATACCCACCGGCGGCCGGCCACCACCTTCGGCCACCGCCGCCGCCACTGCTCCACCGCCGGAAAACTTTTCCGGCGAGCTTCAACATTCCTCCTCGTCACCGGATCTATCCTATCCACCCACTTACTCGCGGCCACGCGCCACTCCGGCAGCTTCACCGCCGCTGCCACCATGATTATTCTACCACCATCATCATCCTCGTCTTCACCCCAACATCACCACGCCATCAACCACCGAGACCACCACCCAAGGGTGCGTCCGGTTTGGTTATATCAGCAGCAGGGGGGGTGTTCGTTTGGTTTGTGGGTTTACAACACTTAGGGCGCGTTTGGTTTCGTGGTATATCACCACCGGGTGCGTCGGTTTGGGTATAACAGCCGAAGAAGTTGGGACCGGGTATAGCACCACAAGGGTGTTGATCGTTGGTCTGCCTCCCCACCGGAAACACACCACAACCGCCACCTCCCAATGGTGCGTTTGTTAGGGGTTTTTGTCTTGGCTGTTCGGTACAGCCACATCACGTGCGTGTGGATTGTTATTCTATCATCAAGGTGGTTCGGTTTTTTTTTTTTTTTTTTCGATTGTCCACCCGATTTAAGAGTGTGTTAGTTTGGCTTTGTTATAAACAGCCGGGGTAGGGGGTGTTTGTATGGTAGGCTTGTTATAAACAGCCGTGGGGAGGGGGTGTTTGTTTGTTTGGCTGTTATAAACAGCCGTGGGGAGGGGGTGTCTGTTTGTTGGTTTAACATCCTCCCGCCGCCGGGGCTGTTGGGTGTATGGCTGCCGAACAGCCACTGGCTGCGTTGGGTTTTGTTTATGGATTTAAGGGCGTTTGTGTTTTTAGTTTAGGGATTAGGTGCGTTTGTTTTGTTTAGGGATTAGGGGCGTTTGGTTTTGTTTATGGATTAGGGGCGTTTGGTTTTGTTTATGGATTAGGGCCGATTGGTTTGTAACAAATTAGGGCCCGTTTGGTATAGTGGCAGCCAAACGGGGGTGTTTGGTTCGGATTAAGCATATCTAGGGCGCGTTTGTTTCGCGGGTCAGTCGACTAGGGTGCGTTGGGTTTATAGCAAGTAGGGGGGTGTTTGTTTTGATTTGGCACAGTTAGAGGCGCGTTTGGATCAACAAGAAAAAAAAAAGGAAACAACGAGGGTTTGTTTGGTTTATATATCAAAACGACAAATAAAAAATAACTTAAGTTTTAATAAATATTAAACTGGATAAGCTATTATTTTGGTGGTTTTTAAGATGGTTAAATAAATATAATATTTATTAAGGTGAGTATAGATGAATTAACAATAAAAATAAAATATTAAAATTTTATGAATATAAAATTTTAAGAATTATAATTTATAAACGGAACGAAAGGGCGGTTAGGGTTATATAAATAACAATATTTATTAGTTTGTGAGTTTCGATATAACAACTTTGAATATAATATGTCATATCAGATAAACGCGGAATTTGGAAAAATGGGAAACGAGTAATACTTCAACTTAAATATATAACTAGAAATCGCGTGCATTGAAATATTGAAAAACGAACGATTTCATTATATATTGATTAAAGGGAAAACGTAGAGTTTTAAGAAAACGGAAAACATTATATAAACTGGAAAGTCATGAAGAAATTTTATATAAATTTCTATATTTAGTAATGGTTTACTAAAACATATAATATCTTAAAATCCGATGAAAGAACATTAAAGCTATATTTTAAGTATATTAATATATAAACCCCCCCTGACATTATTAACTTGACAACGAACGAAAAACTATACTTTTTTACATTGATAATAACCATTTTAGACGCTACTTGTTAAAGAAACGAAACATAAATTTATAAAATATTAATTATATTTATAATATTATATTGAACTGGTTACAAACATCGGTAATGTTTAATTTATAACATTAAGACAACTTCTGCTTTTATTCAAAGTCTGTTACCAATTGAATTGTTGTCGAAATAATTGGGTTTAATTATTTATTCACACATTTTATATAATACTTGCAAATTATTATATACTTTTCATAAATTTTCGGGTTGATCGTTTTTATGATATAATTCACGGTATGAAGCATATAAGGGTTATTTTTCATATTGTAACATATAAATAATATATGATTACCACTTTGGAATATTCAAAATTTATTTATTAACCAACCAACCGAAACCATTGACAAAGATTAAATCTAAATCTTTTATCCAACGTGTCGCGTTGACATAAACATTTCACCGGAAACTCAAATACATTAAAAAAAAAAAACCCAAGGCTAGTGGACTATAGCGATCAGTTAAGCTTCATCTTCACGGGCAGGCCAGCTCGTCTTCCGTTCGTATAGTCATATTAGAGGCCTATCTGTACAATCATTCTTCATCATCATGTAAATAAGATGCTACCTAATCCCCCCCCAATAAAAAAATCGTTTTTCCTTCTAACATCAAGGTGAGTTCATAGCCCCACTTTTACATGTTTTACATATAATTTGGGGTGAGTAATATGCTTGTTACAAATTCCAATTACTGTGTTTGATTAAACTCGATACGTGTCTCATTTTCAACTCGTCTGCATACATGTTTACAAACGAATTTACATGGGTTGATTACCTTTTGTTTTAAACACACTCATTTATAATATCTCGCGAGGAGATACAATAACCGGTTATACATTTTTGAACGTAAAACGCATTTTTCTTTACATGATTATGATTATCTTATGTCATGAACTGTAAATCACTTGGAGGGTGAGCGCGAATGTTATAAGATAGATCTATTTGGGATTGACTATCCCCGTTCGGGTGACTAGCTATCACCGGGAACGAACGTTATACCATGTCGGATTACGATTGGATTGGCGCCTGCGGGGTCAACAATCACATATACATATTATTGCCCGGGTATCCTTGGAGGGGACACCGTAACGGGGAAACATATTCTTTCATTATTGCCCCTGGTGTTCCTTAGGAGGGACACCGTTAACGGGGGAACATATTCTTTATTATCGCCCGGGAGCAGTAGAGTTCTTGGAGTGAACACCTACTAATGGGTACACTTTTTACTAGGGGCCTTTAATAAAGTGGCATACTCACAAGTCAACTTCAACAGTTCATGAAATCTTAATAAGTAATGGTAATGCAATGGTTTTATACACATTTGAATAAAGTGGCGATACATATTTTTGATATTTTATGTGATCCAACTTTGAACCGTACATTTTGAACTATTTTGGGGATAGAAATGGTCTTTGCATATTTACAGCTAATTGATTTCTAAAATCATACATTACATTTTGGAAGGACATTAAAGGATTTAAATGTCACGGACATATTTTATATATGTAGGGAGACCATAGTCGTAAATGTTTTTATATGACAAGCACTATTAATGATACTGTGTGCAGATACAACAGTTTGGAAACTAACGTTTGTATTTACAGAAAGCTATGAACTCACCACTTTATGTTGACCTATTTAAGCATGTTTTTTGCCAGCGGAAAATTAAATGCTCGGATTTTTGAAGTGGCAATGGAGTCTATACATTCAAGCTTTTCATTTTGATGCAATTATGGGACAAATGTATATTTAATTCAAATTTGATTAAAACAACAAGATTGTTTTTACAAACGACACATTTAGAGTTCGTTCTCGTTGTGATCTAGCGCAGTGTATTATGAATTACACCCATGTGGGATATTCCGCGAGCAATGTTGTATTTTATAGGGGTGTTATCAGATTGTATCAGAGCACTGGCAATAGAGAACAGGTTTGCATTTTTTTTTCACACTAGACAATAGTCGTTTTCACAAACAATGCATCACAACAGAACATATCAAAGTGCATACACGCTACTTGCTTATTGTGCTTCACGTTACGTGCGGCATTAAGTGTTTACTTTGCATACATATGATAAAATACATATATGTGCTTAAATTCCTTTTTCGCGTACGTCGTACGCTTATTTATATATGAAGAATTATTATAATAAATACCAGAATAATTGATAATACCATTGTGTGATTTATAACAATGGATCTCATTCTACTCGTCGCACATTGTGGAGTTAAACAATGTCTCATTACTACTCGTCCGACATTGTGAGTTTATACAATGGTCTCATCTTGCTTCTTAGACATTGTGAGTTATACAATGGTCTCATCTTGCTTCTTAGACATTGTGAGTCCTCCCAATGGTTTATTCTTCCTCGGGCATTGTAAGTTAAACAATGGTCTCTAAGGACATTAATTTTCTTCATAGCTTTATACTATATTGTATTACACGAAGACCGTTATAATTTTTGGTTACATGGGATTATGTATTAAATCCTATAGTATAACTAGTCCTTGTATAGGCGGGACTTGTAATAGGAGGATTTATATGATAAGTGCTATGTTGACCGGTTCATCGAGACTTTTACCTGGTTTACTCTAACCAGGGTACTCAATTACTATCTTGAACTCTATGTTGATCTCGCCTGGCAGTTTTACTCTCAGCTTCCAAAGACGAGTTTTAAATCACTTGTTGTAACATACTCATTGAAGAAGCACATGCATCGTCAATGTCAACCACCATGAAGGTTATGAGATACGCGAATTGCATCGGGAATTATAAGTAGGAGGATTTAATGAATCTGTTTATTTGCAAGGATTGGGACGCCTTTTCAGTTAATAGTAAATAAATCAAAAATCCCGAACCATAAGTTTAATCAATTGATTATTTACATAAATTAGGAACGCGTTCATATGCAAATAATGAATATAAATGAGTGTGGCTAATGGTATCCGATATGAACACGAGTATGAACCTAAAATTCAAAATTGCCGAATTGTTGAAAAGGGTCTAGAGACACAATCGAGTTCTACACTCAGCAGAATCTAAGCCCACTTTTAACTACCATATCTCATTCTTGAGTTAAATTACTCTTGCCATATTCCAATCCTCGCAAATCAAGAACAGTTCGTAGGAACTAACAGATTTTTTACCCACATTGAGCTAATGTGAGCTATTCATCGAACTACCGACTGAGTCCCATAATTCGTGTCTATCTCTAGCTCCACACATTTATTGAACTTATTTCTGGGGATATTGTTTCTCGGAGGGTCTTCACCCTCTGCATCCCATCACCGTTTGTCATAGTTATCGTCGTTATGGTTGCTGTTGTGGGTTTCCTGAGTGGTCCCCGATTGTACAAAAAACTTTAATCACTAAGTGAGTAACCTCACTTAAACAAGATCAGTCATACTTTCGATATAGTATTACAGTTGAATACACATTGCAACAAACAGTATACCAATTTAAGTCACATACTAATAAGTACTGCTACAAGTAAGTTTGGGTAACTTACATCAGTAATCCACGTTGATGAGGATAATCAAACATTACAGGTAGTTAGAAAACGAGACCCTGCCATAAGACATTTATGACTTTATAAAATACAAAACCACGCGACTACACATTCTCCATTTGATGGTGCATCACTATTAAGAGGCAATCCTCATAAAGCGTTTATAACAAATATAAACTTTAGAAATGTATGTTCTCTAAGATGCATAATTCTAATTGATTGATATCCTTGTCAATCCAACCGAAATTTAGGAATCTAAAGAGGTGTCAAACACCATTATTGCAGAATAAAGTTTATCAGCGTCGATGTACAAGTCCGTATAGTAAATCTTAAGTCTTTTCTTAGTCGAGCCAAGGCGGAAAACACCGATTTAATCTCGATCAGATTTCTTTAAGGGGGTAGTTACTGTAACAATCCGAGAATTTTCTGATTTTTAACCATAACAATTTAGCCCTTGACTTTTAGGTCTGGTTTGACTTACAAGAACACCATCTAAACACGTTTTCCCCCACGTCTCGGACCCCAAAGCAATTCCGATGAGAAACGACATTCGCCTTGAACAACTTTTTCATATATGGCCCCGAGACCTGGAAACGAGCCGAAAAGGTGGTAAAACAGCACCCAAACAATTATTTGAAAACAATATACAACGCGACACAACAAAAATAATTAAAAACAATTTTTTTAAAATTATCAGTATTTATTTAATAAAAATCTTAAATCAATTAGTCTACACTTATTTAAAGGCGTTGTTGATATACGTCGAATACTGACCTAGCTTAAATCCATTTCAATACGAACGAGAGACGAAACCAGGTACACGTGAAACATCTCTCTCTCCCATTTGACCGGCCGCCGGCCACCACCATCTCCGGCCGCCGTCACCACCGCGCCGCCGCCGGAATACTTTTCCGGCGGGATTTTCCGGCCAACCCCAAAAACGAGCTCCATCCCCGGATCTACCCATTCATCATACTCACTCTCCCTCACTCGCTCCTCCACGCGCCACCACCCCACTGTCACCACCACCACGCGCGCCACTGCCACCGAAACCACCACACCGACACCATCATCATCGTCATCATAGCACCATCTTCACCATCATCATCCTAATACCACTATCATCACCACCGAACCCACGCCACCACCACAGCCACCGTGGGGTGCGTGTGGTTATAAAAAAAAAAAGTTGCATTTGTTTCTGTTATAATAACAACCGAGGGGTGTTTAGGGGTGTTTGGTTTCGGTGGTAAAACACCACCGACGAAGGGGTGTTTGTTTGTTCGGGTTAAGGTTATACGTATAACACCCGCTAGGGGGGTTGGCGTCGGGTTTAGGCTGTGGGACAGCCGGGGACCAGCCGAGGGGAGGGGGAAAAAGGGTGTTCGTGTGGGGTGGTTGTGGTTCACAGCCCGAGAGGTAGGATGCGTTGGGTTTGGTTTTGTTTATAGATTAGGGCGCGTTTGGTTTTGGGAATATAGCACCAAGGGGTCTTGTTTTGGTGGACTACCGCCACCTTGGGAGGTGTCGGGTTGGCTGTCAACAGCCGGGGGGAGGGTGCGTTGGTTTTGTGTTCAAAACAGCCGCAGAGGGCGTGTTTGTGTAGAGTTATAGCAACAAGGGGTGTTTGTTTAGACGGTGGCAGCCACCACGCGGGGTTGCTGTGGGTGGCAGCCACCGCCTTAAGGGAGAGGGTGTCGTAGGTTTGCATTGGGTTTATGTTTTTATAAGCATCAGGTGCGTTTGGTTTTAGTTAGAAACAAAGGGTTCGGTTGGTTGTTGTGGTTCACAGCCGGGGCGTGTTGGTTTTTGTATACAACTAGGGGTGTTCGTTTGGCTGGTTAAAAACTAGGGGTGTTCGTTTGGTTATGTGAACCCGAAAGGGTGCGGTTGGTTTTATAGAAAAGCGACTAGGGCACGTTTGGTTGGACAGAAAATGACATAGGGTGCATGTGGGTTTAGAGAAGACAACAAATGGGTTTGTTTGTTTGGTTTAGCAGAAAAACCGTAGGGAGCGTTTGGAATAGCAGAATCACGACATAAGGTTTCGTTTGGTTTATATATATCAAAACAACAAACGAAAATAACGAAAGGTTTTTATAAATATTAAAACCGGACAAATATTTATTGGTGGTTATAATCGGTTAAATAAATATAATATTTATTAATTGATTTAAATTAGATATAACGATATATATATATATATGTTATATCTAGGAAACGCGGACATTTGAGATATTGGAAACGCAGATAATCACAATATATATATATATATTGATTTAAAGGAAAATGACGAGTTTTACGGAAATGGAAAACGATATATATACGGGAATTTCATGGCGAAGTGTACATAACTTTTATATTTAGTAATGTTTTACTAAAAGTTTATATTATGTTATAAACCGATAAAAAGGGCCTAAAGTTATATTTTAAAATATATTAAAGTATAACTATACAATAACCTGACAACGGACGAAAGCTATATTTTCACATTAAGACGACTGTTTTAGACACGACTTGTCAAAGAAACGAAATATATTTTATAAAATATTAAATAATATTTTATAATGGTTATAAACGATTATCAACATTGGTTGTTTAATTCATAACGTTAAGACATGTGTCTACCATTATTCAAAGTCTTTTTATTAATTAAATTGATTGTCAAACTATTTGGATTAATTAATTATCCACACTTATTATATAATACATGCGAGGTATTATATACTTTTCACTAATCTTTGGATTAATTGTCCTTGTGATATAACACACAGTATGAAGCATATAAGGGTTATTTTTCATATGTAATATATAAAGTATATATATTACACACTTTGGGAATATTCTAAATTTATTTATTTAACCAACCACCAAACCATTACAACGTTAAATCTAAATCTTTATCAACGCGTCGCGTTGACATAACAATTCACCGGGAAACCCAAACACATTATCTTAGGCTAGTGAGACTTAGCCGTTAAGTTAAGCTGCATCTTCACGGTCAGGCAGTTTCGTCTTCAGTTCGTATTGTGCATATTAGATGCCTATCTGTCAATCATTCTTCATCATCAAAGTGAATTAGATGCCTACCTATCAATCGTTCTTCAACATCAAGGTGAGTTCATAGCCCCACGTTTTACATGTTTTACATATATTTTGGGGTGAGAACATGCTTGTTACAAATTCAATTACGTGTTTGATTTAAACTCGTTACGTGCTCATTTTCAACTCGTCTGCATACATGTTTACAAACGCATTTACATGGTTGATTACCTGTTTGGTTTACATACTCATTTATATATCTCGCGAGGAGATACAATACTGGGTTTACTTTTTGGTGAACGTAAAACTCATTTTTTTCCTTTTAGAAGAATTCTGGATTAATAGGTTTCAGTGAGACGTATAATCACTTGGAGGGGAGTACGGCTAACTTGTTATAAAGAATAGATCAATTTGTGGAATGGACTATACCCCACGCCAACGGGAGACTAGCTACATCACCCGGGGAGAAACAACGATATACCATGTCGGATTACGATTGGAATGGCGCCTGTCTGGCGGGTACACCATCACGCGAAACACTATATATTGAGGCCTACTGTTGGACCATTTCTGGGACCCAGGGCCGGCATGCAAGCGCCGGTAGCCCGGTGAAAGCAATGTTACTTGACAGTTAATGCCCGGTGGGTCCACTGATGGGAGTGAAAACCGGGGGATGACAAACGGGGGGAAGTGCATATTCATTATTATCGCCCGGTTGTTATCTTGGAGGGAACGACCTAACTATGGGGAAAACTAACTTTTACATAAGCCTTGCAACCAGAGGGCGAAAGGCTATCCAATCACTACTTCCACCCGTTCCAGTCCCGAAAATGGAATACAAAATAACCATGGGCGGTATCTGCATTAAAAGTCAGACTCCGAACAGACATCCGCACAGGAGGACACACACGCCAACTCGACAACGCACAAAATGCAATACAGAGTCGTAGCGCATATTATGATTGGGTATAGTGAAAATTGTGTGAGACCGCTAAGCTTTGCTCACTCCAAGTATGCGGCCCCTGTCGTAGGGGTGTCGAGCGAAGGGTGAAAGGGATGTCTACCGTGGTGCCCCTTATGCAATAAACTTAACCAAGGTAACACAGGAGAGCGGAAATGATTATGGCCACTTTCAACTTAATTCCGGTGACAGTTAGGGGGGTGGGGGTAGAAAGGGGGGGGGGGAGGGAGGGGGGAAGGGATGGGGGGGGCGGTGGGGAGGCCGTGGGGGCCGGGGTGGGAGAGGGGGCGGAGATCGTGGGGGGGACTGGGTCGGGCCGCATCCAAATTGGAATGTGGGGGGGGGGGGACCTAGACCGGCTGGTTGCAGAACCGCGGGGCCCCATTACCCCGCCCCAACCAAAGAACAGAAGACAGGGTGACAGTAAGGGCACGGAGACGACATACTCAGATATAATAAATACGGAGATGCCCGGTACAGGGTTTCCATACAACCCGTTGTGGCGAAACCGGCAATAAAGGCCGCGCTAACCGAATGGGTACATAATCCCTGGGGCCGCCTTGGTATCAGACTCTTCCGTCGGCGGGGGCAGTGCTTATTCATGATAGGTCGCCTAAATAAGCATGGATATATAAACTCCTTGCGCAAACAACAGTCATCGGTGGGGGGCGGAAACAAGGTGCATATTGCCAAGTTCGTTGGCACCCCAAAGCCCTCCCGCTTTAGCCTAGTAGAATGAGGCAGAGAGGAGAGCTGGTGCCACCATAGCACAGATAGAAATGACCCTGCAAATATCTAATAACAACCCCAATAAGAGTATTACGCAAAGGCGACACATATTATACGAGGTACGTTCATGCAGTATCTAGCGCTGTTAATAATGAAGTAAATCAGCCCCATGTGGTAGTTCCGCTTCAGGTAGTTGGATATTTTAGGGGTGTAGATTTGAGTCCGAAATAATTCAATCATAAAGTAGGAGTTATACCGTGAAGTTGCAGCACCATGCCATCCTCTTGTTCTTATTTGTTGCGCAAAACACTTCGAGTGTAAAAGAGTGTGCAGTTCCTCTTTCAGTGACCAACTTACGTTGCATAGTGTGAAAGCTTGATCCCCTTCCATTAGTGATTTTCCTTTACCTTCTGAGAAGGGTTTTGCTTAGGTTTTGGTTTGGAATAGCCACAACGATGCTTATATTCTTATCAGCTTTGCCTTTGCCTTACCCTTTTGTTCGCTTTGCGGATTTTGGTGCTAATACATCCCTGGACCCTTATGAATAGCAAGTTACTGAGTGTATGGGCCTTGTCTTTATAAACCCTTTCCATAGTTCAATATGCAAACGTGTAGTATTGCACATCACTGTCACCCGCCGACGCAATGCATATTAAAGTTTCAAACAAAATCAGGAGCAAATCCTTGGTGGGGAAGGGACGCGGTGTTACTAAGAAGGTAGCCATATCATAGTCGCGATAGGGTTACCCAAGAGCATGAAGTTGGACCATGTAACCTTTCATTTATCAACCATGAGCACTTACGGATATTCTGGTGGATGTTTGGGAGCTGTGGTGGGGGGAATGGTTCAACCAAATCGAAGATCACTACAGCATTTAGGTGCTTTTTCAAAACATTTTGTTCTAATTTTCATTAAGCATGGCTTGCGTAAAATAAAGTTCAAACTGCCTTTTGGTAGAGCAGTATATTGTAATTCAAGCCATTAAACACGCCACATCAGAAATTTAACTGTCTACAGCTTTCCAAGCAGCTTAAACAAACTCAGCAACAAACTTCGGGGGTTCATCAAGACAAGGCCTTATACAAATAGTCAATAGGTACCCCGCCACTCCTCAAGACAATTCTTATTGAATGGTTACCCATCATTGAAATTGTCGCCATTCAGTTTTTTCTCGCTCAAAGAAAGTCCTTGAATGCAGAACTTAAAGGGATGTTGTTTTCGGTTGAGCCATTTGTCTAACAGAAAAAAGTTCATATTCTTAAGTTTATTTCGATAATACATTTTTCAAGAAAATAAAATACCCAGGTAAATGTCATAGAACCCATAGTAATTTCCTTTAAAACTAGAACCCATATTGACATAGTTGACCTACTAGTAATGAATTACATCAACATGGTAACTTGTCCGACAATTAATTGACAAACAATTTTCAATATCTAATCTTAGTGGGATTTACATGTGCCAAAAACTAGTTGGCATTGGTAAACGTTATGTTTAAAAATCTCATCTTAATGCCATTGATTTTGTTCTAGGTCTCACTAAATAACTCAATCAAGTCGTCTAATCCAAAAAAACGTCAAACTTGTCCATGTGAGGGTCCACTCAATCATGAAAGGTTATCTTTCCATTACAATTTAGTCCAAGTTCTCACAGACATAAATTGCTCTTCAAGTGATTGTCCCATTAGATGAGCATTCGACATAAGTTTTGTTAAGGGTACTATTATTATTGATGTGATAATCAAAATTATTAAAGGAGAACAAGCATACAACTCCAACATATGTTAAAAAAAACAATTATTAACTTATAGTCAAGATTAAATAAACAGAAGTTTTAGGTTGAGGCAATGTTGACCAATTAAAGGAGAGTACTCCATAATTATCGTCCACAACGGTACATTTGCAGTGAATCTTTCGACTTCGTGTTTGGATGTTGAAATAAGGCAATCAACCCTAAAAATAATTTTGTACTTTTAAAATAGACGTTTTAAAAGGTAACCACCCAATTGACGGCACAGTAATGCCGAGAATTTCGGTCATAGCGCTGAATGCATAACCTACCTTCTTTAGTCGGGTTACGAGCCAGCGACGCGTTAAACATCCCACACAGTTTGTCACATTGGATGAGCATTTATAAACTATCTTAGCACGAAAAAATACCAATCAAGGGCGTAAAGCAACGGTGTAGAAGTTTAAACTCTTCGAAAGGCAATTCATAAATTTTATATAGAATTTATCGCATATTATTTTCTATTCAATTAAAAAAATTACCCTTTTTTTTGTATACAACAAATCCGCCCATCAATTATATAAACCCAAAACAAGTAATTTTAATAAAAAACTCAAACGACTAAAGCTGTAAATCACATACTAACAAATTATATGCGTTAAAAAAAATATGAGCCAACATGCATTCTTTTTATACGAATAAACCCTAAAATAAAATTTAGGTTTTAATTATACCATAATATTACTAACTTAATTTTATATAACTATTGAGGTCTTCCCCAATTTCAAGATTTATCGTACTAAAATTAATGGCAACATCAAAAAATAATACACGTAACAATTACTACATATTCCAAATAATCCAATGAAGGAAACATTCAGTGTTCGTCATGGATCCCACATAATTCACTTGAACAATTAATTAAAGAACGCCAAGGATCGTAACCAAAAACATGACATAAATTGGGGGGGGGGGGGGGGGGGGGGGGGGGGGGGGGGGGGGGGGGGGGGGGGGGGGGGTGGGGGAAACAATTAATCATGCATTATGAACCTATTTAAAATCTAACATGGGTAAACTAGTGGTTTGCATAAAAATTTCAATAAAAAAAGCACCAACTTGTCGATTTAGGGTAAACCCTTAATTTTTATAAACCTAAACACATGTAATTAACAACCAATACAATCTTTGTTAGTAGATTTTTAGGTTTCGGTAATTATTAAACATGTTTAAAACGGCTCGTGAATGCCACTGTTGATTTTTTACATACATAATAATAAATCTAAACACATCATCAAAGCACGAAATACGGAAGCGATAAAAATCAATAATAACATGCATATAATTAACCGGTCGGGTTACATACCATTGGATTCTCCGGAGTACAAAAGAATCGATCTTGATTACCTTTGTTCTATGATCAAATCCTAATTAGGATTTATGATTGGATCAATGAATAACCCCTTACCTTTTGTTATTCGATCCAAGATATTAACTTAGTTAAGTTAAATACCTCTTCCTTAGTACACACGTACTAAACCGAATTAATGCATATGTAGTAAATAAAACACAAACAATTTTGTTTTGGAAAAACAAAATCCGAAACCCTTGAAGTGGGGTATTCGGCCGAGCACCAGAAAAAGAAAAAGAAAACAAGTTTAGGGTTATAGCAAGTGCACAAAAGTCTATCCACAAATAACCCTAAGCCTTGTTTATATAGCCTTGATAACTTGGAGGACAAGTTGGTATGGGATTGGGTTTCCCAAAGCCCAACCGATCGGCTAATTAACCCAAAAGGGCTTCCGGAACCTTTCCGACTTATTTTTTCATTCTAGTCCTTTACTTGTAATATTTAACGATCGTTAGTCAATCCTCGTTAACTACTAACTTCCATTAAACATTTATTTTGTGTTTTAATAATTAAATATATAACGTTTTATATATATTAATTATTGTCCATTAATTCCTTCATACGTAATGTGTGCAATCCCGAGGTCTCGAGTTCGATCCTAACACACATCTACTAATTTATGTCCATAAAACTAACAACGGTTTCAGTTGTTTTTTCAATAGTCACTGCAGAACGTTTATGAGTATTGGATTTAGAAATGGAACAAAATGCATAGCCACTTCATTAACTTTAGTTTACTACTTCACTTATAATAATTTACCATTGCAGAAGATTGCTAGCTAAAATCTTTATAAGAATAATTATAAAATAAGTCTTATGGGGATCTATGGTGGACAGATGTATACATTTCAGGGATCTTTTAGAATAAACCATTGCAATACTTATCACATTTTAGTGTTTTTATAATAATACTTATCACATTAACTACTTTTGCTAATCATTTATAAATGTTCTTTCTGCCTAAGTTGATTTTTCTACATGTGAATCTATAAGGATGTCTCAACGTGTGGATGTAACTGGGCAAAGGACGTTAGCTGTTGCATGAAAGCAGACAAAAGTCCTGAAGGTCTTCTGGAAAAGGTCACGACTAATGATGTAAACATTGGGCTCGGTTACATCTGTGTTCGAAACAGAGTTGGCAAAAGAGAGCTATGAGGAAGCAATGATCAAAGAAGTAAAACTATTTGAGGCTCATCCGCACCTAAAGTTGGTGGATAAGTCCATAGTGGAATAAAGCTAAGCATTGTTCATGGCTGTGACATTTCCCTTCTTTGGTGATCTTCTTGGTTTTTTTGGTGGATTTGGTTTTGCTCCGACCTCTTATTTGTAAGTTTAAAACTTAATCTTCAAAACTTAAAACAAAGCCACAGCTATGTTCATTACTTAATTTTAAAATCTAAACCAACTGTATAGTTTTATTTTGTTTCTTTTGAACGCTCAACTGACCATATAAACAAACAGTAGTACTATAGTACACCCTAATGCCCAATGCTTCTGATCAGAATAATAGAACAGGGCTGCTTACAAATTAAACGAAACTAATTAAACAAATCACCATTAAAAATCTTTTACCTAGTAAAGGAAAAACGAAAAGTGAGGACTTTTGCATTTCAAAAAAAAAAAGAAACTTTCCTTATTAGGAATGATGCTTCTAATTTTTTATTATTTTTAAATATATGTTTAATTAAAAAGCTTAAATACTTCCAAAATTGGCATTATTTTGATGGAGAAATCTGATGAAGAAAAAAAACACATAAAAACATATGTGTCAAATTTATGAAAACAAAAACTTAAAAAAAAAGAGGTAATTAATAAAACTTGAATGGTTTAATTAATAAATACAAAAAAAAATAGATACGATGAAAAAAAATACATTTACAAAATTTTATTATAACTTTATAAAAAAAACAAGTAACCCCTTAAACTTTCATAACTTATAAAATAGAAAAAATAAAAATTATATATCTCTACACTATATTTAAAAAAATAATGTATAAGCCCCGTGCGTGAACGGGGATTAAAACTAGTTACTAATTAAACAAAGCCATACAGAATTAACATTTGTAGTTGGCTTGCATTAGTAGACCTCTTTTCCGGTCAGTAACCACTTTCTTACATATCTGATGATCTCATCTGGTTTTAATTTGTGTCGAGTAGGAGATAAAGGCGGAAATAAATTCAATATTGAATCCTTGATCTACGGGCTTTGAGGGACCATGGATCAGCATAACCTTGAATTTCTGCTCATTGCAAGAAATACGTATATGTTAATAATAAGGTTCTGACCTCTATTCTCACATCTGTGTTTCTCTGCCATATTTTCTGATATTATGGTATTATATAGCGTTGGTCATTACTAATACCTGCATTGCATACATGACAGTGGATACACGGCTCCAGAATATAGCGGGTCTGGAAATTTAGGTGTGTAGGGATCGAATAGATTAAATCTAAACACTAATATCGGGTCTGGAAATTTAGGTGTGTAGGGATCGAATAGATTAATGGGTGGTATGCTTCAACAAGGTATTCTATCCTAATGCAACAGGTAATATTTCCCCATCACTTTTTCAATATCCGCAACCTTGACGCTATCAAAATTATCAATATACTACTCTTTCTTTTTTCTCTCTAAAACAGACAATGGTGCAACTAATGACACAAATTGATGAAAAGGGTTTTGAGCTCGAAGTTAGCATAACTGAAAGTGACTTACTTTGAATCCAGTAGGGCTTAGCTAATGATCGGCCAGTTGAGTTGTT
Source organism: Tanacetum coccineum (assembly GCA_026074375.1). Taxonomy (NCBI): domain Eukaryota; kingdom Viridiplantae; phylum Streptophyta; class Magnoliopsida; order Asterales; family Asteraceae; genus Tanacetum; species Tanacetum coccineum. The sequence continues at coordinate 54,719 of BQNB010024191.1, forward strand.
AGCTACCCCGGTGACTCCTTCACCTGAAGTTGAAGCGTTTACGGCTGCTAAGGCAGGTCATATCATGTAATTAATCAACAATTTCACATTTAGACGCACTTAAAAACTAAAAGATTTAAGCAAAACTCCAAATACGATGACCGGTATGTTTAAACTTTAATGAAAATGAAACAATAAAAAGATGTTGCATACAAACAAGTTTTACATGAAAACTTAAGGAAATGTACCAAACTGTATAACAATAACAATTTTGTAGTAAACAACAAATTGATGCCTTTCGAAAGATAAAAAAAACATTAAACTAACGGTATACATTTATGAATAAGGGGGTGCGGTTCAAAATATATTTAGCATGGTAAAAGATATCCACAATGATACAGAGAACTAACACGTAAACTAAATCATTCTTGATACATTTTATGAACAGTTTATCTCTTATTCAAAATATGTACGTTTGATGTATATCTTAGAAACTCAAGTGGAAATAATAAACAGAGGACCCCGTTTCCCAATGATTAAGGCGCTGGTCTCGCAACCAGAATCTCTGGTTTTGAACCTCAACGGAGTCGTTTTTACATCTTTTTTTTCTTTCTTTGTTATTTGAGAGTATAAGATTTGTTTTTATTTATATCGATCTATATTATATAACAAACACAAATAACTTTTATTTATATCGATCTATATTAAGTTCTTGTTGTTTTTGCCCAGTCTTGCTTTTATTCCTTCCCCCAGACTTCTGTTTGCTCTTTCAACCGGTCCGTTCGTTTGAGGATGTTTTACGGAAGCAAAATGTTGTTGAATGCACAATTTTTCACACCAATCCTTGAAGGGGTTATCTCGAAATTGTTTCCCATTATCAGATATAATTTCTCCTGGAAGACCAAATCTGCATACTATGTTCTCCCATACAAATTTCTTTACCTGGTTTCCCGTGATAGTTGCTACTGGTTTTGCTTTTACCCACTTGGTAAAATAATCCATAGCCACTATTAGAAATTTGACTTTGCCGGGTCTTTCCGGGAAAGGTCCCGCTATGTCGATACCCCATTTGTAAAATGGCCACGGAGATGTGATCGGATTTAATTTTTCCTGCGGATTTTTTGAGGACGGTTTTGTGTACTTGCATACCTGAAGCGCCCTCGACGTCATTGTTCATATGTCGCCAGTAATAACCGGACCTTAGAGGCTTTGGCAACGACGGAATCGCGTGCCCCTATGCATGCTACATGAGCCTTCGTGTATTTTCTCTGTAAGACGTAGTTCCTTGTGAAGGTCCTACACATCGAAGCCATGGGCCTAGAAAGGATTTTTTGTATAGTATTCCGTTGATTATGGCGAAGCGTTGCGATTTACGCTTTATCGCCCTTGCCTTTTTTCTTTCTGCTGGTAAAGTTTCGTCCGTGAGGTATTCATGAATCGACGGTCGATCCAGGTATCCCCTTCTCCTCTACCACGGTGAGCATCCTCTCTCCGTTTACGGATTTATTCTTTCCAATTCCTCACTAACACTTGTTTGCTGAGATGTGCAAAGCTAGTGGACCTCCATTTTGCTTAGTGCATCCGCTTTTTTGTTTTTGCTTCTTGGGACTTGTTTTATTGAGAACGCTCGGAAGTTACTGGTCAGTGCTTTTACCTTTTCTAAGTATTTGATCATGTCTGTTTCTTTTGCGATGTAAGTCCCATTTACTTGGTTTGCTACCAGTTTTGAGTCTACATTCACTTCGAGGTTTTTGACACCCTATTTTTCCGCTATTCCGCAATCCCGCTTATCTAATGCTTCATATTCTGCTTCGTTTGTTAGTTTTTTTTCAAACTGAAATCTCAAAGCGTAATGTAAACTCCTATACCCTCCGGACCGTGAGTATCACTTCCTGCTCCGCATCCGTCACGCAAGATGACCCGTCCGTAACAAGGTCCACCGTGCCGGGTGGGTTTCTTCTTCTTTTGCGGAGTCCGTCTGACCTTCTTCCTCTAGTCTTTCTATAATAAAATCGGCTAATACTTGCCCTTTCACAGATACCCTTGGCCTATAATGTATACCAAACTCCCCTAATTGTATGCTCTACTTTTGCATCCTACCAGCGACTTCTGGGTTTGATAGTACGTTTTTGATGGTTGAGCTGAATTTACTGTGATAGGGCTTGGAAGTATCTTTTTAGCCTTTTGCTTGCATGTACTAATGCTAGCACCAATTTTTCCATGGCGGTGTAGTTTACTTTCAGGCCCCTTAGCGCCCGGCTGACAAAGTAGATTGGCATTTGCCTGGCTTCTCTTTCTGTCATTAGTACGGCGCTAACCGCTTCCTTGGATGCTGCTAGGTAGACGATGAGTTCCTCTTGTTCTTCTAGAGCGGTGAGCATAGGTAACTTTGGTATGTGTTCCTTCATTTGTCTAAATGCAGCTTCCGCTTCCTCCGTCCATAGAAAGTTACTCTTCTTTATGCATTTTTTCAATGTTTTGAAAAATGGTAATGATTTCTTCGCTAATTTTGCTAAGAACCTGTTTAAGCTTGCCAATTTTCCATTTAATTTCTGCATGTTTTTCAAGCATTTTGGTGATTACAGGCTTAATATGGCGTCTACCTTGTCTGGGCATATCTTAATGCCTTTAGTATTGACCTGGTATCCTAAGAACATTCCTTCTTCAACTCTAAAGGTGCACTTTTTTGGTTCAGTTTCATGTTGATTTTTCTAAGCGTCTTAAATGTTTCTTCTATGTCACGGACAACTTCATCCTCCGTGCGGCTTTTTATGACCAAATCATCCACATATACCTTGAGGTTTCTACCGATTTGTCCGTGGAATGTTTTGTCCACTAGCCGTTGATAAGTTGCACCGGCGTTCCTTAGACCGAAAGGCATTTTTGTGTAGCAAAAAATGCCTTTATTTGTAATGAACGCGGTCTTTTCCTCATCTTCCTCTGCCATTTTATTTGGTGATACCTCTTATATGCGTCCAGGAAGCATTTGAAGGGGAATCCGCATAAGGATTCGACTTTCCAGTCTATTTCCGGCAGAGGGTAACCGTCCTTGGGGCATGCTTTGTTGAGGTCTTTAAAATCAACACACATTCTCCAACTATCATCACTCTTTTTTACCATCACCGGGTTAGAGAGCCAATCGTGATAATGAACCTCCCTTATGATCCCGGCTGTCACGAGCTTACTAACCTCATCGTTGATTGCTACATTTCTTTCTGCAGCTTGGCCTCTTTTCTTTTGCCTAACTGGCTGACAACCTTTCCGTACATTCAGCCTATCTTCCGCTATCTGCCTTGGAACGCCCGTCATATCCATTGGGGTCCAAGCGAATATGTCCAAACTTCTCTGAAGTAGGTTGCACAGCTTACTTCTGGTTTTTTCCGTAAGGTCAGAATCGATCATTACTGTCTGCTCCGGGTGTTCCGGATTGATTGCCACTTTTACCCTTTCTTCCTTTACTTTGTTAACTAAGATGGGTTGCTCCTCTGGTCCGGAGACCATCGCACATTCAACTGGGATAATTTTACTGCCCTTTAGCGTGAGTACTCCTCCTATGACTGGAAATTTTATCATTTCGTATGCTGTTGATGGTACTGCTTGTATCTTTCGTAACCCGGGCCTTCCAATGATTCCGTTGTGTGGAGACGTCGATCTTACCACCATGAAATCCATCCATGCTGACATTGAGTGTTCATCATCTCCGATTTTTACCAAGAGTGTTATCTGTCCCAATGGCCATTTTATTTCACCACTGAATCCTACTATCGAAGTCGCGGTCGGGACCATTTGATTTCTTATTTTCGGACGGAGTCGATATAAGCAGTGCTCATAGAGTATCTCAAATGATGACCCTCCGTCAATGCACATGCGGTGCACTTGGTGACCTCCAACCTCTGCTTCTATTATTAGGGGGCCTTTTGCCCCCTTATCGTTCCCCAGGGACGGGAATGATATTTCGAGGTCGGGTGAGAAACTTTAAGTTATCTTGTGCCTTACTGCCTTTTGTCGTGACTGAATCATTAAAATTGCCTGAGGTTTCTCTTTTCCGGAGGTTTCACCTTTCTTTTTCGGCTGTTCTTTTCCGCTGCTTTGCTTCAGCTCCCGGATTATGTGCGACAGTTTTCCAGCTTTGAGCATATCTTCAATTTGCTTCCTTAGATGGTTGCATTCATCTGTATTATGCCCCACTTCTCCGTGAAACTCGCAAAACTTGTTTGTGTTTCGCTTTTCAACCGGGGTTGTCATCGGAGGTGGGGTTTTGAATTTTCCTTTTTCTTAGGCCAAAATCTCCTTCGGGGTTTTTGTGAGGAGAGTGAACCTGTCTGGTTTTTTCTCTGTCTTATGTTGGCTGCGGAAGCCTCCCCCTTTTTTGAAATTCTGCCTATGACCCCCTTCCTGGTGTCTCCAGGCCTGAGGGACTTTTTTCCTTTCTTGATTTGAGGCCGCCTCTTGCCCTTGAAGAAAAGACGTGGCCACCTGCATCATTTCGTCTACTGTTTTTGGAATTTTCTCATGAAATCTTTTGATAAGTTCAGGATTTGTGATTCCGTGCACGAATCCGGAGATTCTCATGCACTCCGGTGCTCCTTTAACATTTCCACTTTCCGACTTATACCTTTGTATGAAGTCTTCTGTGGACTCTCCGTCTCTTTGTTTGATGTTGTGGAGCACTATGGGGTCTCTGATGCACTTTTTCTGTTGGAGGTAGTTTTTCAGGAATGCTTCTCTTAGATCGTTGTAACTGTCTATTGATTCTGGGGGAAGATCGTCAAACCACACCCGAGCATTTCCGGTGAGTGTGGAATTAAACATGTGACACCATGTTGGCATGGCCCACCTCTCCGTTTTTGCTGCTGCCTGGAAGATTTTCAAGTGATCTTCAGGATCCTCGCTTCCGTTGTATGTTTTCACATGACTTGGCATTCGCGTTTTCGGGAAGTCGAAGTGACGGATTCGGGACGTGAACGGATCAGTCTCGGCACATACCCAAGGTTGGGAGAGATCATCATCTTCAACACTGGACTTTTTTCTTCGTAGTTTAGACTTCCAGTGCCCACCTTCACTATCTTTGCTTTCAAAGTGATTTTCCGTATACCTTGAGCTTTTCTGACGGCTATCAGAGTGCGCGGATGTACTCCGTCCTCTGCTTCCGAGTCTCTTAAACACGGTGCTTTCTCTTCTTTCTTTGCTCCTATATTCATGTCGTGGCGATCTTGACCTTTCGCGCCTCAACCTAGTGAAAACGCTAGGATTGTGGCGCGGGCTGAGAGAGCGTCTCTGTCTTCTTGGTGATATTGTCCTGGACTCAGAATACGCTGACTCCTGCGCCTTAGTGCTCTTCTTCCGGGCATCGCCAAAGTCAAGCCTCGCTTTTACTTCCTCCAGCTTTTCTTTCTTTCTCTTCTCATACTCATACTTATCTGCCATAATTGGTAGTAGTTTCTCATAGTGCTTTTCACAGAACTCTTCGAGATCTACAGCGGATGTAGTTCTCGCGGAGTCCTAGGGGGTTTGTTTGTTTTTCCCTGTCGTATTCCGCATATCAGACTTGGGATGGCTAGGGGTAGGTTGTTCGTGATTGCTCATGGTGAGTATTTTTAAGGAACGCAGTTATATCGGTCCCACGGATGGCGCCAACTTGTTAGTACAAAAACCGTGTAGGGGGTGAGGAGATAGAATATGATGTTGATCTTGTACTAATCCAAGTAATGAGGTGGTAATCTGCACAAATGAGAGTAAACCGTTAGCCTTACCGCGGGGCGGACCCCACGATTAAGCTCCGGCGTGAGAGTAAGTATACATGTTTGTCAGAGAATCAGAGAATGTCAGGGTATGTATGTGTATTAATTGTCAGACAGAATGTACCTTTTTGGGGTGTGAAATGACCCCTATTTATAGGCAAGCCTGATACTAGGGTTTCCTAGTATTTTGCTTGCGACTGTTAGTGGCCGGAGTGGGTCCCTTGTCGGGCAAAGGTCCACGTGTAATCGTGTCTGCGGACGCGAGTATTCTTTCGCGGTCAGTGTTTGCCTGCGGAGGTGCAACGGGTGCGGCTTTGAAGATACTCACGTGCGTCTTTGAAATATCCGGAGCGTGACCCTTGTCAGGCTTAGCAGTCCGGCTATTTGTTGTATTGGGCCTGGGCCTATATACGTATATTATGAACTAAGCCCAGTAAGCTTGGTGCTCATACTATACGTCATCACTTGTTTTTTAATATTTAATTAGTTGGTGATTTGTGTTTATGTCATGTCTGTTATGTTGATAATCTGATACCTGTAGTCCATCTAGCATTGCGAAT
>BQNB010024192.1:0-15961 GCA_026074375.1 Tanacetum coccineum
ATAAAAGTTACAAAAATATATCATATGTATCATACATATGCCGAATTTATAACAATGTATACAAAGAAATATAGGAAAAATCTTTCAAGTAGTCTTTGTACATCCTATCTCCATTAAAAACACCCATACCATGTTCCTTTGACTAGAGACAAGCCTACAAGTCTTCCTTAAGACCATGGACATGTTTTTGACTAGCTTATGCATACTTTTTGACCAAGACATCTTATATACATGTATTCCTAGTAAGATAAAACATAGATAACATTTACACTTAGTGTAAAAGATCAAATCTCTTCCTTCTTGCCCCTTTAAAACCCACGGCTTGAACCAAGCCTCCAACCTTATCCATATCAATTTTTCTACAACCTATACACTCCTACACACATCCATCCTAAGATATTCTAAGGTGTTTCCAAGCATTGGATTACCTTTTTCAAGTATTAATCAAGAAAAGAAAGGGTAGGGTTTTATTAAGAAAACTAGGGTTTTCTATTGTTGCTAGCTTTGGTTTCTAGTCTAAACAAGGGTTTAGATTGTGTTAGTCATCATCTTCATTCATCATAAGGTCATCTAGAACTCTTTATATTCTTACATTTATCATTATATGCATATGTTATATCTTTATTGCTTGAATCACCATTTAAGATTTTTATCATGTAAATGGATTTTTTACTTGCAATGATCATAATGTACACTTTAATATATCTTATGATGTTAATGACATCATGTTAAAATGGACACATAAGTGATTTACACTCTTGGTTAAGCATAAAAAGGATTATGTATTAATTAGGGTTTATAAAGTTACATAATATGTTACAAGTATAAGAAAGGAAAATAACATATTAATGTGGATTATGGACTTTTAATCATGTTACTTGAACACTAAAATAAAGTCATGTTGGATGAAATACACTTGTACACTTATGGTTTATATGTAAAAATGGCTAAGTATAAACTTGGAGTAAAAAGGTTAATTATGAAAGTTATGATTTATAAAGGATTATGATGGACTTGTAAAGATTGGACAAAAAGACAACATATGGAACTATGGACACAAATCTATGTATGATATAACATATATAAAATATAAGACTTTTGGTGGACTACAAAAATGATAAATAATGGAAACAAAGGTTAAAAATGGACCTAGCAAATTCAATCCCACATTCTGTCCAAATTTCGTGTCAGTAACATATTATTTTTTGTTTTTATAAAATTCTACACATCATGACGATTCCGAAAAGGTAAGAAACTTGTCAAACGGATAAATAACGAAAAAGTTACGGTAAAAACAAGTTATACGTTAATAAACGGAGTCGTAAAATTTTTTTATTAAAAACTTTTTATAAAAATTATTCAAACAGCAAGTTTTGCATTTTTAACAAATTATACATATTTTTAGGATTCCAAAATGATAAGAATCGTAATTTTTCAATTAAAAATGAACGAGTTATGAATTTCGCGAGTTTACGACAATTAATACTTTTATAAAATTATTTTTATAAAAGTTACTGTTCATGAAAGAAATATTTATTTTTGTAAACCTTATAAATTGATAGAATTTTCATTAACGAGAATGTGCTCGAAAGAATCGCTAAAAACAGAGCTATAACGAATAAAATACGACATTTACAGGTTTTACGATAACTAAAACTATAAAAATGAATTTATAACTGGTATGAACAGTAAAAGACTCTAAAACGGTATGAACGTAAAAGTATTTGTTCCATGCAGAGGTCCAAAAATATGAAAATGTCAAATATGATAACTGTCCTAATACGAAAGCGTGGGCATAAAAAACGTCAAAATCGGACATAAAACGCGAAAGTTACGCCAGTTTTACTACAACGGCAATTATAAACGTTTTAACTTATTAAACACAATTTTAACAAAACCATTAGTTGGTGATTTGAAATATAGTAGAATTATATGTGGTTACAAAGTACTATATTACTAGGAGTTTCATATTGAGACTCCTCTTCGGGGTGGCGTGTCGTCGAGTTTGCTGATTTACGATTTAAAGTGTTCTAGCTCCTCATAAACGTTCACTACATACCTCTAATTATGATAGAGCCGAACGATAGTATGTGTAACTAACATAGACCTGTAAATGATGTTATTAATCGAAGTACATGGTACTTTTCACAAACCTTAAAACAAATAGTTGCAATCATCTGAGAACGATATGCATGACGCTTATCTGCATATTTGATTATCTGAACTCAGGTGAGTTCATAAGCCCCACATTTTTTAAAACGATTTCAATTATTTATAACTATGGGTGAAACAGCTTTGTTTTTTATAAAATTGGACGCAAGTGGATATTTTAAGATTGATTACATGTTTTAGCCCTAAGTAGCGATAACCCAAGTTGAGCCATTATCATGAACTGTCCACTTGCATGAGATGTAGTTTGTTAATTAATTATGGAGAGCGCGAATGTTATGGAATAGATCTATTTGGTGAAACGACCTCCCCCTTTCCGGGGTGACTAGCTATCAACCGGGAATAGAACGTATAGCATGTCGAATTTAGGGAATGTTTCGTTGAACATCTAGATCGAGCAAAATTGCAATATATATTAATATTGCAAGAGAAGATCGCGAGCTTCATGTCATGAGCGTAGGAAAATGTAATCTGTTTTGTGATGTCTGCATGTTTGCATTTATCACGGGGATAGACCCCCCCCCCCCCCACCTCCTTGCGGGCCTGCATATATGAAATTATCAAAACCTATGAATTCACCAAATTATTGTTGACAGTTTTACAGCAATGTTTTTTTTCAAGAGATCAGTAAGCTTAAGGTGCCAAGGATACATTGGTGATTTGTTTTGGGATGTCATGCTAAAGAATATGGTTGTATCTATGTTTTGGAAACCATGGTGTTGTAAACCAGTATCTTGTAATAATAATAAGGAACAAGTTAAAAAGCGCGGCTACTTTGTATCAAATATTTTGTTAAATCCAATGTATCAGTTTTTAAAAACGACTTTTTGGTCGTTCTATATATTCTTTGTTACTGCTCATTGAGTAACACGCCTCGGACCCTTATTCCGCTGCGACCCAATTTGGGGGTGTTACAATATATAGTATATATATATATATAAATATATATAATATATATATATATATATAATTATATGTATATATATGTATGTATGATATATGTATGTAATAAATAATGTATGTATATATATGTATATGTGTAATAAATTAGCTACTTAAATATATATATAAGGTAATAATCAACAAAATTCAAAAATCCCCACCCCCCCCCGTTTTAAAAAAAGCAATTAAATGAACTATATTTTTTGGTAACACACGCCTCGGAACCTTTTCCCGGTCGACTGCGACCACAATTGGGTGTGTTACAATATATATATATGATATGATATTTATATATAAATATATATCTAATAATAATATATATATATATAATATATATATATATATATAATATATACATAATAGAGTTATTAGTTTTAAGATTCGATTTAGGCCCATTACTAAAGCCCATTAAAAAAATAAGTTCAACGAATAATCCACGAAAGAAGCCAAAGCTCATGGACCAAGACTAAGCCATGGTTTAGGCATAGCTTATTGGGTCGTGGCCTTTTAAGCCCATAATAAGCTATCTATAGCTTATTAATAAGCCGTTAAGCTACGTGAGTTCTTAAATATCAAAATAAGCTATAACCAAAAGCCATGAAATTAAGCCGGACCGCATTAAGGTCCACAATAAGCCGCGGCTTATTGGCCTTATTGGGCCGTGGGTTTTATAAGCCCTAAATAAGCTATGCTAGTTTCGAAAATACACAAATAAGCTATAAGTACTTTTATGTACCACAATAAGTTACAACAATAAGCTACAAAAATATTACAAAAAAGGTAAATGACCAAAAGTACTCCCTTGGTCTTCCCTTTTCTTGCCGTGAGCAAATAGGCTCCAAAATAAGCTATACGAAGCTTATAAATAAGCTAAATAAGCTATTAGTTATTCTAGTTCACAAAATAAGCTATTACAATAAGCTATAAAAATATGACAAGCATAGGTATAAGCTTATTTTAAGCCGAAAATAGAAATAAGCTACTAAGTAAATAAATGTTATTCAACCATCACGTCAAAAATAATAAAATGGTCTTTTTCTTGTCCCCTTTTCCCACGTTCAAACCAAACAAATACCCTTTAATATTTATTTCAAAACTTTAAGCTTTCGATTTTTAGAAAACAAACTGTACAACTAACATCTATGAATCATAACACTACTAAAAGTACAAAAATATTTAATAAATAGATGACTTACGAAGAGGGTTTTGAAAATGAGAATAAGCACTAAACCGACAACCCAAACATTTTTTTAAATGATACCACGCCTATTAGAATCAACCCGGAAGTGTTTAAACCTTCATGTTTCTTTATCAAAATCAAAATAATGTGTGTGTGTTGTTTTCAGACGAAGCAAAGAGGAAGAGAGAAAGATCAAAATGAATTTTGTGTGTTATGAAATCAAGTGTGTGTGTTTGAATGAATATAATACAATGCAATGTACCAACTTAGGACCAAAGCCTCTAAAATTGAGCCTCTTTGCTCCCTTATGGGGTTCGACCTTGGATAAGCATCCTAGGGGGATCCTAGGTGCGTTTCGGCTCTTGTCAGGTTGCTAAATGACCTAAAATCATGATTTAAAATGTGACCCAAAGTTTCCTAGTATTTTTAATGAGTAAAAATGTTTATAGGTTTTAGGGTTAAGTTGTCTTAGATTTGATATGGGCATTAACGGATGTGCCGGGACGTGTTATTTGATATCTTAAGCCGTTTGCGGGACAACCTCCCGAAAATGGATCATATATAAATATAATCATCTATAATGAGATAATTAAAGAGAATAATAGCACTAACGATCAAATAGATAATGAACTGATTATCGTTAAATCACGGAAATTGATCTGACAGAAACATAAAATGATAAAAGTCAAAGGACTTAAAATAGAACATTATGAACTAGAAAATATGCAAGGGTTACATCTGAACCTTGACCCATTTTCTATTCCAAGAGGTAGAGTATCGTCCAATTCTTTGGTGACACAAACAAAACTTTGTCCGCTCTTAAATGAATATCTTTTTACTTCGAAGGTTTCAACCTTCGGTGGATCATATTCTTCAATTTCTATTCTCATTTTATCACGTTCATCTTCTTTAAATCTGTGATCTTGCCACCAATATGTGCTGTCTTTATGGACTTTCTTACAATACTTCCATATGTTATCAAGCATATGTCCTTTCTTTCCTATCCCAAGTTCATATTCATCTGCCAATTGACCGATCTCCAAGTTAAACACCCATTTATAATCATAAAAACTCCTAGAATTTGGGTCCTTAGTATTCCCTAGTTCATCTTGAAAATAGTCAATCAGCCATAACTTAATTAATTCCTTTTTACAGGTTCACTTACGTTAGTATGTCCAACCTTAATTAACATCCATTCTCTAAAGGTACAGTCTCTTGGTCTATGTTTGTCAAATTCTTGAGATAGGGTTCCTGATGTGGGACTAACATCACACCATTCTACATACCTATTATCCCAAACTAAATTATCGGTTTGGTGCTTCTCGTATTTTGCCAAAAGGAAGTCAGGAAAGGATAAACCACTTCCTTCAATGTTTTTTTCTTTCATTATCATAGTTACAGTACCAAAACCTTAAGTAGCCTACCTTAGACACCCCATAGATTTTGACCCCCCCCCCATCACATATATTTTTGGTGGGGTTACAAGTTGGCCACATCTTAATCCTTCCGTTTTATGTCTGCTTAATTGGTTTACAAAGATGGGCTCTAGGAATACTATGATCAAGCTTAATAATTTTCCTTTTCTTACTACCCTGATCTTGTAAACTATTATCAGGTGACCTATCATGTAAGTTACCTAAATTTTCACTATCAAGATTTAATGAGGGATTATGGCTACATGCAGGTGCATGAGGTCTGTTATCCTGGTCAGATTTTATCATAAAATTTTTCTTAGTAGGGGTTGTAAAATTATGATCCTTTTTCTCCATATCATACCTAACCCTATCATTACCAATTTCTAATGAAATTTCTTTATCAAAAACATTGATTTCGGCATGAATGGTTGCTAAGAAAGGTCTGCATTGAATTATGGTTTCATTAGGGGTCTTATCGATAATTATGAAATCTAAAGGAAACAAGAATTTATTAATTCTATCGAGAAATTTTTTTATTATACCCAAAGGTGCCTTTTTTGTCATATCGGCCATTTCAACAAGCATATTGGTTTTTCTAAGGTTGGCTAGTTTTAAGTATTCATATATTCCTTAGGCGTGACATTGACACTAGCACCTAAATCAGCCATAGCATAAAAGTTAAAATTACCAATAGTACAAGGAAGTGAAAAACTCCCTAGATTTAGCTCCTTAGGTGGCAATTGGCATGACAGGACCTTTGCTAGCTCTATATCTTCTTCTCGAGCTATCTGTAATTCAATATTAGATAGAAAAGATACTCTGTGAAGTCTGTTAATTTTGCTAGAAAATGTAGGTTTAATGGGTGCCTTGTTATCGACAATAACCGCCTTGCATTGCCCAGTAGATAAGCTAAGAGCTTCATTGGTAGTCCTAGAGTGGAGTTCTTTAGTTAACTGCTTAATCTAGGTTTCTAGATTTTTGAGAGAGGCGCTTTGGTTTCTAGTATTAATCTTTGAATTTTCTTGGAGCTTCTTAATCCATTCTTCCATTTTGGCGCTCCTTCGTGTTGATTCTTCTTGATGTTTATTCATAAGTTATTCCAAGCTAGGCCTTTTCTCCCTATAAGGTAGGCGATTATCAATACGAGTATAGTATCCCGGTGGACCTACCCAAAACATCGCTTCATTGCCTCCGTTGAAAGGATCGGAACGCCTAAATTCTCCATACTTGACCTCTTCCACTCCTTTGACTTCCTCATTGAGAGGACACTCCTTACCGAGGTGAGGTCCTTCACAGATTTAACATCCTACTTGTATCGCGTGAACATTTTCTTTTAACTTCTTCATATCACGCCCCAAGTTATCTAATTTACTTACAATTATAGCAAGCCCATCAATATTATTGCTGCTGCCAACATTTTGGCTTGATGAACTGTCATGCCACTTTTGAGAATGGTCAGCCATAGTTTGTATTGCTGTTAAGGCTTGAGCATGTGTCATGCCAGGAATAGGTACCTGCAAATCAAGCAATTGACGGTTTGCAGTACCCAAACCTTTATAATAGATGTTTACCTTTTGATAGTTGTTTACGTCATGAGTTGGGCACTTATACAGCAGGTCATTGTATCGTTCCCATGTTTGGTACAATGATTCATCACCTTCTTGTTTGAAGTTGTGGATGTCTTCAAGTTGTTTTGCGGTTTTGGATGGTGGACTATACCTTTGGATAAAGGCATTCTTAAGGAGTTCCTAGGTGTTGACGGCTCCTGGGGTGAGTCTATCCACCTATATTTTAGCTGCTCCAGTCAGAGTGAGCGGGAATATGCGCAGCATGACTGCGTCTTGTGATACTCCAGGAATGTTGAACAAGCTAACAATGTTCAGGATTCGCTCAACATGTTTGTGAGCATCCTCATTTTTGTTTCCTGAGAAAGTATCTTTCCTAAATTCCTGCATGAATTTACTCTTAATCTCGAAGTTGACATTGCCTTTGATTTTTGGTTTAACCACACCCGATGCCTGGTTTCCTCGAACCAATGCCAAGTATTGTTTCATGGTGAGAGTATTGATATCTACCTCGTAATTGTTGTTACTTGTAAAAATTAGTAGTTAGAGAAAGAAATGAAATGAATAATTACAAGAGATCAAATTATTACTAATTTTTAGCTCCCCGGCAGCGGCGCCAAAAACTTGATGCATATTTTATTTAAATATTTTTATTCAAGTTATAAATTTCTAAAACTTGATTCACCTGACAAACGCACTAACGGTTAGAGAACCCGATCGTGAGTAGTGTAGAGATGGTAAATCCGAGGTCGTCCCAAGAGCTAGTTGCAATTAGTATTAATTTGAAAAGTGTCACGTTTGAAAATGGTTTTAAGATTGATTTGGAAAATAACAGGAAAAGTAAAATGCGGAAAGTAAATAGATAAAAGATATCAGGGAGAAAAAAGTGCTAGCTTAGCCACTTCATTACTATTTCCATACTCATGTTACTGCGCCACACTTAATTAATTTGTTTTACAAGTGGTTCTAATATCAACAGACCCGATTTTGCAATTGAAGTCTGTCCTATGCTTCCTGCGATCTCGAATCCCCCGAAAGCCATGAAGGTAGGGCATCCAAGTTACAATGATTATTACCCAACTATCCTTAGGACCAAGTCTATAACCTAAGCAGGTTATTAACCCTCTCTGAAAGAGTACCTGTGCTTTTTAGGTGTTTAATGTAAAAGAGGCGATAATTTGGTAAATTCCTACACTAGGGATAGGTCGTGAATCTACCCTGGTACCCTGCTATCCCCATGTTCAATGGGCCGTCTAATAACAGAAATAACAGGATCCAAGTTACCCTCAACACCACCAAAACCTAAGGATCAATGACAGGCAATAAGGATATCCAATAAAACCATAATTAAACAGGAAACTTTAAGCATGACAATAGTAAATACATGGCTATGCTAGCACTTGAAGTGCTTAGCCGCTTATAGCAACAATACCACAAGAATTAATGAAAGAAAACATGGGTTGAGAACTCATAATTCTTACAAGAAGCGTTTTGAACGACTAAATACAAAATTTAAGTAAAGTGATGTCTCCCTTGGAGTTCTGGAGGAATTCTCCGAGCTATGGAAGCCTTTGTCGCCCCTTGATGTTGTGGTAGAAGGGTTGATGCCGAATGATCTGAATGGGGCCTCTATTTATAGGTTTCTAATATGTTACGGCTTAACCTATGTAGGGTGTTACGCCGTAATGTGCTGACACAGGCTTTCCAAATAATAGGCATAAATATGTTATGGCGTAACTCAAACAACCATGTTACACCGTAACGCTGACTAGGACGAGTCAGCATTTCATAATGACCAATGTTACGGCATAAACCTTATGAGTGGTTACGCTGTAATGCTGCTGATGACATGACTTGCCTCGAATAGGTTATGGCGTAACACTATCAAGGTGGTTACGTCGTAACTTCTCTTAAGAATTTGTATTTCTTTTACTTTCTTGTCTATTTCTCGTGTTTCTTGCCAAATACTTGCGCTTTTTCCTAAAAAAAATAAAATAAGTGATTAAGTATCATATTCAGGTATTTATAAGACATTTGCAAGCATTTCAATGAAGATTTTGATAATAAAAAGTATCAGATATTTGATGTTATCAAGGTGTTTGAGTCAAAATCATTCCAGGATGATCAGAATTGATGATGCTTAATGGATAATTGACTGAATTATCAAGATTGATAGGTAAAGGAGTCTTTGGGATAGTGCTTGTTGAAGGTGCCATTGATGAATTAAGAATGTAAGAAATGAAAACCCTAATCAATGGATCTTGAATTGATTCAAAACACTTTAATCAAACAGAACAAGAAGTGTAGTCAAAAAATGAATCAAGAATCAATTGACAGTATATCAACTGAATTAAGAACTAGGATTTAGATCGAGCTTTGTAGGCTCTGATACCATATAGACGCGGAATGAAATGGAAGCAAACGCATAATGATTTGTTATTAAACTGTGGAATTAGTTACATAAATGAAAGAGAAGAAGACTACTTATAGGCGGGTTAAACATACTTAACTGCCTTTTAACTAACTTTTAAACTATTTACACTAATGATCCTTATATTTACAACTGTTACATAATAAGTCCCTGTAGTATATTAATCTTCAAACAACAATGGATCATCACACGGAGATGAAAGTTCGATGCAGAAGACTTCACTCTTGTAAACATCTTCAAAGAAAACACTACAGACTTAAACGAGCTCAACAAGGTAACGCAAATTGAGATATTCAATTCTCCACCAGGAGGATATACGAGAGGACGAGTGACTGACGTGAAGGAAATGGCGTCAACTTGACGGACAGTTTCGTAGAAACGTTTGCAAACAAGTTTACAAATGCATAAGGTTTTAAAATCGGATAATTTACTTATAATTTGGAAAACAATTTCTTTTCGTGTATCGTCAAATGTAGTAGTATCATCTTCTGCGTGAGGTTGATTGATTTTCTTCATTCTTCAGATAATGATCAATTTGTGACCTGAACGATAACTATAGTTAGGGTCAAAAAGCGTTTTTGCATTGCAATATGAAAGTGACATAATTAAAATCATTATTATCAATCTCGGATGCAAAACCTTGCTTATCATAGAGCTTGGCAATATTAGTGTGACATTTTATGTCAGAAGGGTAAGCAATTTTTGAGTGACTATAAAAATATTAGCTACTCTGCAAACTAACTTCTACTAACAATACTAGGAGACTAAGCTTATGGAGTCCTGCTAATTTCATTGAGTGTAAATTACTAAATGACTAATTTTTAGAGGGGTGTTTGGGATTGCTCAATTTTATTTTTTATATGATTTTTGCTTAAGCTTCTGCTTATAAATAATCTTCTTATGTTGTATAAAACGCAATAATAGGAAAAAATTATAATTTGGTCACTCAAATTCATTTATACTTAAATTAAATCTTGAATAAATATTTTGTTATAAGCAGTCTCATAACGGATATCAAAACCTCTTATTTTACCTATAAACATAAACAAAACTTATTTTGCTAAAACAATAAGCATAACTAGTTTATTAGGGGCTGTTTGTTTAAGCTTATTTTTAGGCGTATGAGCTTATCTGGTTTCGGCTTGTATTAAAAAATAGTTGAATACCTAGTTTGTCAGCGAATATGTGTGATTCCGTTTTGTAAGGTCTTCATAAATACACACTCCACTCGTATAAAACTACATTTGATTTCACTGGAAGGTGGGTTGATTATGAAATTTGGGGGAAATGTGTTTATGTTTATTTCAGATTCAGAGTGGAGCGGAGCTATTGAGTACGAGTCCTAGTCCGGCCCAATTTCGAGCCTAGTTACGACCCAATTGTAAATTTATGATTCTTTTTATTTTTTATTTTAACTATGCTTTCAATTTTTAGTCGACTAATTTAGAGGGTTTGAACGTATCATGACGCAAATACTTAAATCGGATAAAGTCTTTTTTTCAGGAGGTTAGCCTGACCACTTCAAGATTGTTTACACCCGATAAAAATTAAACTTGAGACCTAACACATTTTAACGATAATAGTCATAAGTCTTTTTTCCACTAGATCACCGTGAGCGGTCAGATAAAAAGGCTTCTCGTCAAGCATGTTGTCACTTGTCAAGTGGATATATAGTTTCAAGTGATCATTTGCAATTTAACATTTTGGTTGACACACACTACATAAATGCTGAATATAAATTTACAATATTTACATTTTGCTTTATCTAATTGACTCGGTCGAGTCATCGGTTCAACCTAACGATTCGATTCGGGTTGTAAATCCCCAAAAAACCAACTAGTAACACAGTTCGGTAACATCATCGGTCAACAGTTAAACATGCATGGTCGAACCGAGATTCAAAACACTGGGTAATGCATATGCTATGATATACTAAAAAATAAATGGGTGCAATCTAATTTCTTACATTTTAACCTTTGGTACTTGAGGACATATAGCTTTACCCGGGCCGCAAGCCCAGACCATACGATAAACAATTGGCCCAAGCCCAACACCTAAAAAGAACTAAAGTAACCAAAGGCCAGCCATCCCGCAAGGAACATAATCCGCACGCGACCACAAGAAACACAAGCACCGTTGAGCTGCAAGGACGCATAACCCGTACGCGGCCACGAGGAGCACAAGCTCCGCTATCCTTTAAAAAGCACAATCCGCGCACGCCAGCATGCCACTTCATGATAAACGGTCACCCGTAACTAAACCAAAAAGAGTAAGAGACAGAACATGCGATGTTGAGGAAGAACGTCAACGTTCCTAATAAGGATAGCAGACGATGATAACGATAACCTAAGCAGCTACACTACAAAAAGGTAACGGTATCATCGACGTTAACCTCACAGCAACAACCCTATTATCCACTAGGTAATAGGGTGAACCTCGCCTCGTGACCTATGCGTCTGACATCGACACTCGCCTATATAAGAAGTCATCCAAACACTTCTAACGGTACGGATTCCGCTACCATTTACACACATACCGCTTATAACCGATACTTACTCTCACACCGGAGTCTAATCGCCGGACTCCCCTCCCGCGGTAAGACTAACAATGTCTTTCTTTCTTAGCAGGAAATCTCCAAACATTCACTTAGTACAATTTATCATCTAATAGCTGGCTTTCAATCTCCATTGTAAGCACGTTATTCTTGCTCAATACTACCTTACTAATTTTGTACTAACAAGTTGGCGCCGCCCATGGGACCAAACACAACTATGTCCTAAAATCCCATCTAAAAAATGAGCGAACCGGAAAATCAAGCCCAAACCCCAGCCAATTCCGCAGTTCGGAACACAGCAGGCAAGGGGAGTAAGCAAACACCTAACAGTAATCTTATCTGGGTACTCCCCTCGATAAACTTCGGGAAATATGGCGAAAAAAAACTACAATCAGATCCAGCCAACATTGCGGAAAATTTTTCACTTCCAATAAAAACATCAGGTTGTACCAACATGCCTGACTTACTGTAAAAGCTCGCATCAAAACCGCAATAGGGGGAGCGAAGGGTGCGTGGGGCTCGGGGGGGGTTAGTTTGATTGTATTTTAGTTCGGTGTTGAAAGTGTGTTAGAAATTTGTGAAAAACACTACAATCAGATCCTGCCAATCATGGCGGAAAAAGTTCACCAAGAAAAACTTCAAGGTGTACAAACACGCCTGACTTACGGTAAAAGCTCGCATCAAAAATCCCAAACCCAATTCTCAGAGTCTGAATCGTGTGACAGAAAAAGGAGACCTAAAAAGAGAAGGCCAAGTCCGGTCACTGCGTCAAGGGGCACACGCCCCTCGCAGAACGCAAGTGCCTTCTCTAGAAGGAGAAAAACCAACCCGCCGAAGAAGCTCGGTGAATGCCATAGTGTTCACCAGGCTAGTCCCTAGAGACAGAAATGTCTTTACACAGTTAGGGCAAATAAGAAGAAGTGTACACTCACGACTAGGGCCAGACATCGCACCACGACACAGACACGCGAGTAAAAAAAGGAACGCTAGCTTGAGAAAGTCAGCAGAAGATCCACACTGAAGAAGGAAGGACGCCAGGGATCTCACCTAAAGCTACGTTACGTTCTCTAGTGAACGCCAGAGAGAAATTGAAGAAGAATGGGATGCCGCTGACCGCGCAAGCCACATGCCGCCTGCTTAGACTAAAGAGTTGTACTTCTCGGAAAATGATCATGATCAAGGCGGACACTGCAAGTCCAAGAAACATAGGCCAAACTATGAAGACGATTTATCCCAACCCTGGTTGTGCGAAGAAACCGATCCGTTTATAGCCAGGATTCGAAACTTGGAAGTTCCAAAAAAGACCCACATGCCAACTAACGTAAAGACGTATGACGGCACGAGAGACCTAGAGGATCATCTAAAAATGTTCCAGGCAGCAGAAAAAATAGAGCGGTGCGCAATGCCTACCTGGTGCCACATGTTTAATTCCATGCTTATTGGCTCCGCCAGAGTATAGTTCAACATGCTCCCACCAGAATTCATTGATAACTATAAAGGCTACTTAAGGCATTCATAGGGAACTACTCGTAACAAAAGAAGTACATAAAAGACCCTGTGGAGATCCATCATATTAAGCAAAGGGAGGGAGAGTCGACATAAGCTTTCATGGAAAGATTTAAAGCATAAAGCATGCATGTCAGTGGGGCACCAGAGTGCATGAGAATATCGGGGTTCATGCATGGTATCACTAACTCAGATTTAATCAATAAGTTGAATGACAACATTCCAAAGTCCGTAGAAGAAATGATGAACATAACAACAACCTTTCTAAGGGGAGAGGTAGTCGCGGCCAACCAGTCAAAGAAAAAAGTGCCGCCGGCATGGAGACATCATGAAACCAGCCACAGACCCAACTTCGACAAAAGGCTTGATTTCAAGAGCTAACATAAGTCAAGTAGGCGGCAAGACCGTTTCACCTCTCACAAAGACACCAAAAGAAATTCTATCAATGGAGACAGTAAAGTTCAAGGCACCGCCACCTATGGCTGGGCCTGCTGAAAACCAGAATAAGAACAAGTTTTGTGAGTTTCATAGGGATAAGGGTCACAACACGGACGAATATATCCATCTTAGAAGGCAGATAAAAGAGGCAGTCAAGTCAGGGCAGCTGTCACACTTGGTTAAACAGATAAAACAAAGAGGTAGGAAAGGAGAGCAGGCAAAGGCCGCCAAGAAGGGAGAAGCTACCATAAAAGAGAAGGCTACAACAATCTTCATGGTCCAACCCTGGCAACGGATAACAAGGCAAAAGGTCACCTAAAGCTTCTCCGCAAGCTGAGAAATCTCTTTCCCACCCCTCAAAGGTAATGGCGGACAAGAAAACCAATTGTGATCGAAGAGGAAGTAGAGGGACATCTCATCCACCGCATGTATATGGATGGGGGATCGGCCTCAGAAGTGATGTACGAGCACTGCTTTAACAAATTCCACCCGAAAGTAAAAAAAACAAAATGGTTCCAGCTACAACCCCCCTTCTAGGGTTTAGCAGTGAGATATCTTAGTCATTGGGACAAATATCGCTAATGGTGTTAGATCTCCATCACCATACAATGGTATAATCGGCCGCCCAGGGCTATGAAAAATCTAAGTGGTCCCATCTACAACTCACGGGATGCTCAAATTCCCAGTGGAGGAAGGAATATTGACAATTCGCAGCAATACCATAATACCAGCAGAGTGCAGAATGGTAGCAGAAGCACCAAGCAGACCTTCACCCTAAGAATCAACGACCGTGGAAGGAATCAAAGTAGCAATCCACCCAGAGTACCCTGAACAGATAGTCACGATAGGCGATAGTCATCAGAATAAGGAAGAATGGAACTCTGCAATTTGCTCAAAGATAACTTAGACATATTTTCCTGGAAACCCGCAAATATGACAGGCGTTTCAAGGTCTATAGC
Source organism: Tanacetum coccineum (assembly GCA_026074375.1). Taxonomy (NCBI): domain Eukaryota; kingdom Viridiplantae; phylum Streptophyta; class Magnoliopsida; order Asterales; family Asteraceae; genus Tanacetum; species Tanacetum coccineum. The sequence continues at coordinate 15,160 of BQNB010024192.1, forward strand.
GGAACATCGCTTGAATATCCGCGAAGGATGCCAGCCCATAAGGCAAAAAAGAAGGGGGCAGGCACCGGACAGGAACAAGGCAATCCAAGAGGAAGTTTCCAAACTTATAGAAGCTAAAATAATGAGAGATGTGCACTATCATGACTGGATCTTAAACCCGGTCATGGTGAAAAGGCACGACGACAGTTGGCGGATGTGTGTAGACTTTACGGATTTAAACAAGTCATGCCCAAAAGATTGCTACCCCCTTATGGAAAATGATTGGAAAATTGAATCTCTATATGCATACCCCTTTAAGTGCTTTCTAGACGCCTATAAGGGATACCACCAAATACAAATGGCAGAGGAAGATGAGGAAAAAACAGCTTTCCACACTAGCCAAGGATGTTTTTTGCTATACAAAGATTCTGTTTGGTCTCAAGAACGCTGGAGCAACATACCAGCGGCTCGTGGATAAGGCATTTGAAAAACAAATCGGCCGGAACTTGGAGGTGTATGTAGATGTCCTGGTAATAAAGAGCCACACAAAGCATGAAATACTTAAGGACATTAAAGAAACATTTCATAACCTGAGAAAGATAAACATGAAACACAACCCTAAAAAATGCACATTTGGTGCGGAAGAAGGAGCGTTCCTAGGCCACGCAGTCAGCATGCAAGGAATCAAAGCCTATCCAAAAAAAGCAGAAGCGGTGATGAAGCTGCAATCACCCCGGACATTGAAAGAAGCGTAAAGCCTAAACGGAAAGCTGGCGAGCTTAAATAGATTTTTATCCAAGTCGGCGGAAAAGTCACTCCTCTT
>BQNB010024192.1:22528-25028 GCA_026074375.1 Tanacetum coccineum
TACTGGGTGACCATTTGGAAGTTGATTGATTCATCTGGAGTTCACTTTGTAAAGTTTGATAATCTCCACATCTTTATGTTGGTTGAAAAGAGATATCCCCTCACACAAATAACTATCACCAATATGTTAACTAAGAAACTTTAAACTGATCATCAAAATGAAATGTGCTATCAGTTATTAAAGCTTATGGTAAAACAACAGAAAGGTAAATGAAAGGTTTGAATGCATCCCTCCTGAGTATGATGAAGAATTTATGATAAAGAAACTTGAAGATTCAGAAGCTGAACATCAAGTTTAAGGGAGGATTGTTGAGACTTGAAAGACTTCAAGGACACTTAAGGTTTCTACTGCACAGGTACATAATGGAAATTATACTAAGTAGTTAGTACTGGTAGTATAAAGTTACCACTGCTAGTTACTACTGTTAGTATAATATTAGTACTGTTAGTATGAAGTTACTACTGCCAGTAGAAGTTAAGACTGCTCAGAGTTGAAGACTGAAAATATGCTAAGTTATTAATGCTGCTAGTACAAAAGTTACTACTGTTAGTGTAACTTAGTACTGTTAGTATAACTTAGTACTGCTAGAGTAAAGTTACAACTGTTAGCATAAAGATTAGTACTGCTGGTACTTACTACTGCTTATGCTCAGTTAGTGCTGCTGGTTATAAAGATACAACTGTTGCTGACTTACAACTGCTTGAAGACTTACTACTGTCAAGAGGATAAAGACAGAGTAAAAAGATAAAGCGTGTGTGGAAAACAAGAGTACCTATGAAGATAAGTATTAAAGTTATATTTGTAAAAGATATGATTGTCTGTAATTATAGAAATGATTATGATATGTTAGGAAGGTATTGTAAACCGTGTAGGACTCCTTAGTGTATAAAAGGAGGTCCTAGGGTATAGAAAAAGATATCAGTTCTCATAGCAGTTTTCCATAGAATTCTTAGAGCTTCAAGGTTTTGTAAACCCTAACACTAATTCAGAGTGTTCGTTAATATAATTGAGGCTGAAAGTTTTGTTACTATTTCATTGTTTGCTATTCAATTGTTATTATTCTTCTTAATATCAATACTATATTCCGCATAGTATTTGATATTCAATAATCAAAGTTTCTGTCATAGTAGTTTTGGATTTATCCAAAGTTGCTAACCTTACATCAAGCTAAGGAGGACAAGATCGGTTTTAGGACCAACAATGTGTGCTCCCCCTCGTTCAAGGGCACCAAGGAATTGAGCTATGGTTTCTTGACTACAAAAACGAGTTAGAACAATACAAATATTTCTAACATGTAGCAAGAAGGAAAAATATGGCATACTAATAATGGAACCAACAATAATCATCCATTAAAAGTAAAATAGTGTGTGAACCACACTCATGCATACATAAGGAAAATAAATAACATGCTAACATACACGAAAATTTTAAACTACAAAAAGTCCTATAACTAGTAAAGCTCCATAGGACTTGCTTACAAAATGGTAGATGGACAATTATTTGTGAAACTAAACATAGAGTATGTTTAGTTTGGGGAAGATGATGGAGGTGGTGGGATGATGGTTGTTGGTGGTTGTGAGAGCATATGTTCAATATATGAAAACATATATTGAAGTTCATCCCTTAACCCAAAAATGAGGGTTCAATTGTGGACATAACAGAGGCATGAATCACCATGCGCTTCGAGTAAATTCTAAGGGATGGGATGCCCAATGATGGGTGGAGAAAGTGATGGTGAGTTGTGATGGACATCTAGTGGAGTAATGGGTGAGAGTGAGAGGGTTATTTCCATTAAGTTGGGTGCTTGAGTTGGAGGTTTTGGAGGAACTCTAGTTGGAGGTGACAATGAGGAGTTTAGATACCCATTGGTGGAGGGTGATGATAAGAGAGTTGGTGATTTTGGTGTGTAGTCAATGGATGAAGATGATGTGTCTTTTGTGGATGGTGTTTTAGAGGGTGCATTAGGAGCACTTGGTGATGAGACCTGAAACTTAGGAGATTGAGTTGTAGTGTCTTCTTTTGTCAAGTCAATAAAGAGTTGTTTAGGTGGTATAATTGTGAATTTAGGTTTTTAGATGGTTTGCAAATGAAAGCTTGAGGTGATGCCATAGATGTTGATAATGGTTGATGAATGATGAAGAAGATGGTGTATTGGATATGATCATTTAGAGGGGATTTATGGGAAGTAAATGGTTTGAAAATGGAATGAGTTTGAACTAGTTTAAGTTATTCCAAATTATGTTTGAGCATTCTGGGCAAAGATAGCTGAGACTAGGTAAAAGCAAGAGAAATACTGTTTTACCCGTGATCTGCTAGGGCAATCTCCTTAATTAGGGGCCGGTCCTCTTAAAGATAAGGGGGTCGCCCGTTATGAATTAAGGGGCCGCCCTCTATTGGTATCCATTTTTCACAGAAAAATGATTTTTCTCAGAATTTGTTTTGAGAGTATTTATGTTTTGGTGGTTTATTTGCAGCAAGCCCTATTGAGTTTTATGAGCAC
>BQNB010024192.1:30028-57958 GCA_026074375.1 Tanacetum coccineum
CATTATCTATTGATTCCTCTTCCGGAATCATGAATTGTTCATATTGTTGAACAAGAAGATCTATTTTGTTTGCTTTGACTTGATTATTACCTTGATGAGTGATTAACAAAGTATCCCAAATTTCTTTTGCGGTTTGACACATAAAAATTCTTTCATATTCTTTACGTGGTAAAGCATTATAAATTACCATTTTAGCTTCATTATTTTTAGCAAGTTTCTTTTTAAGATCATCGTTTTGTTTATGAAAAGGTACAATTTCATCCTTTTTAGTTTCGGGATTATTTTGAATAGGAGGAAAATCACCATCGGTAATAACATGCCAAAGATCTAGATCTTTTGACTTCACATAAGTTTCGAATCTATTTTTCTAATAAATAAATCCATCACTTTCAAATAGTGGTGGTCTTTGCATAGATTGCCCTTCTAAATATTTTTCCGATTCCATAGATCGATTCAAGTTTTAAAATACAATTTATTTTAAAAATCTTGTTTGACATGGCTCTTAATACCAATTATGGAAAACTAGAAGGGGGGTTGAATAGTTTACCGCTTTTTAATTTAATGTGTATGTTTGTTTATAAAAACTTAGATTCGACTTTTTGTAAATTCAATACTTGCACAATATGAATAATATAAATAAGTAAGAACAAATAAAGACATAAGAGATAAGAGTTAGAAAGATCAAACAACAACATAAGGATTTATAGTGGTTCGGTTACGAAGCACCTCTTCGCCCTACTCCACTCCTCAAGCACCTAACTCGAGAGTTTTCTTCACTATGTCAACAAACTCCCTTATGGCGGAGAAAACCTTACACAACTTTCGCTTATCTTGATTTTTGACACTAAGCTAGATGTCGTGTTCTAATCTTAGCTAGAACCAATCTACCACAACTTCACAACACAACTTTGCTTCACGACTTGATCACGACTACACAACTTCTTCACACCTTAGTTTTCTTCACACCACTACTTCACCAATCCACTACTATAATCACACCTAACTATCACAACTTGGATGAATCACTAAGATTCAACTATACTTACAATAATTACCAAGATCTATCTACTACATAACTTTACAAGATTTACAGATGATTTACAAGTTATGATATGGATGCAACAAGATTGTAATACACACTTGAGGTGTAATACTTCTTCACTTGATTATGGAAGTATTCTTCTCTTGTACTTGAGGAATTGAGCTTGGATCACCTGGAAACAAATCTTTATGATTAAATGATCAAAGGATTTTAATGAGATGCGTGGGCTGTTTTTGATCAGAAAGAATGAGTGCAAAAGGTGAGAAAATAGTAGGGAATAGTCCAGTATTTATAGGACATTCTGAAGGAGCGTCTACCTATAGGCGGTCCCCTTAAATAGGTGGACTGTCCCCTTAAAGATAAGGAGGTTGCCCGTGTATTTAAGGGGGCCGCCCTAGACTAGGCGCTCCCCACTTTGTCTTTCTGTGTAGGGAGAATTTTCTAGAACTTTCTAGCCGTTTTAAGTCCGAAAATTTGAATTTCAAAATGTTTATTTTGAATAAAACATTTTTTTAATTGTAGAAAATGTTTATAAAAATGTTTACAACATTTTATAAAAGTGTGAGGTTGAATAAAAATTTCTTTTGATCATAAAATGCATTAAGCATTTATTTATTCATACTTTTAAGTGATATAATTTTCGGAATGAAAATTTACTACTAATTACTTGTTTACATTTAATTTTACATTGAATGTTTTTATATTTTGTGATTATCAAAACGTAAAGATGTGAAAAATATTAATAATGTTTTTAGGCATTATTTCTATCAACAAGGGCTTCGTATTCTAGGCTTGTGAGGATGAGTCCAACTCCTGATCCTTCTAGGCATGATGATCTGTCCATGAATAGATTCCACAGTTCTCGGATCGCCTCTTCAGCTGGTGCTTCCATTGGCGGACCTTCCTCGTCTGGTCTTTCGGCGATAAAGTCAGCTAAGATTTGGCTGCGAATCGACGTCTTTAGCCTATAGGTGATGTCAAATGTTTCTAGTTCAAATTTCTATTTCAACATTCTCCCAGTGTTTTTGGACCGTAACAGGATCTGTTTGATGGGTTGGTCCCTGATTACCGCCACCGGGTGTGCCTGAAAGTATCTCCTCAGCCTTCTTGTAGCATGTACCAGCGCTAAAACCAGTTTTCCCATTGCATTGTAATTTATTTCTGGGGCTTGCAAGGCGCGGCTGACGAAATAAACTAGTACTTGTCGCGAGTCCCTTTTCGTCAATAGGATTGCGCTTACTGCTTCTCTGGCTGGGCAGAGATACATTATTAGCTCTTCTCTGGGTTTTGGTACGGTTACTGTAACACCCCCAAAATGGGCCATAGCGGAATATGATGTTCTGGGGGCATTACTTCATAATACCATTACACAGGTCATGAGAGAACGACCTCTAAGTGTCGTTTGAAAAGTAATCTTGTATTGTTTAGACTCCAATGCACATCAAGCTAGCACCTAGCACTTAAGTACCTGAGAAAACATGTTTTAAAACATCAAAAATAATGTTGGTGAATTTATAGGTTTATAAATTAAATGAGGCGGATAGCAAGATTTCCCTGTAATAGAGTAGCAATTACAATATCACAAAAATGTATTACGAAATGCACTAAGCTCATGACACAGAAGCTCAACAATGTATGCATCAACTACATATAAACGATGGTGCCCAATGTAGATGTTCAACCCGTAACATCTATGAGCCCGACATGGTATGCGTTCGTCGTTTCGTACAACCGGAATACTAGCAAGTGCTACTTGCCCGAACGGGGATGTTAATTCCCAAATAGATCTATTCATAACATTCACGCTTACAATTCAGTAATTATCAGTTCATGATGATGGGCATAGTGGGTTATAGCTACTTAGGCAAACTCGTAATATTTGAAATAAAATGTACTTGCATCCATTTTGTAAAACAAACATGATCTCATCCCCGAGATTTGATAAATAATTAAAAAGTATAAGATGGAGACTATAAACTCACCTCGATGCAATAGCAAGATAATATCAAATAAGTGAAGGCACGGAAAACGATGCAAAACTCTATCCGCTACCTAAATGAATAATACGCATATTACTTATCAGGTAATATACTAAAATGTATGCAATCTTGTCCTTAGTATTGTGCTTGAGTTTGAAAAATATTACTTGTTTAAAATGTGGTTATTCATGAAAATTGGTCAAATGTATCGGGTCATAATCTCTTACCATCAAACATGTAAATTACGATATCAGACAATTTAGAAACTAGGTCATGAGTACTTTTATAGTTAATTCAATATACATTTGGTTTGGTCTCTAAACGTGTTAAACAAATGGACGGAGTTATAACAAAACGCATTTAAAAATTAAGTTTTCTTTATAAAATTTAGGGGACAAACGCAAAAGTTTATAATCAAATTCTGGTCTCGTTACTTAATGAAATTTCAAACAAAAAGTGGTTTTGAAAACTAGGTTATGCCCTCTACAACTTTCATTATTTAAGTTTTGTCTAAAAATGTCGTTTAATATGTTAAAAATGCAGTCTAACTCAAGGGGGTCACAACTAGGCTTAAGCAGAAAAAGTATATTTTTGGTTAAGTATTTTTCAAGTGACTTTTGCCTGACTTTGATCGCGCATTACAAACTCGTTACTTAGTGTTATGATAAAACAAAAATACTTTTGAAAACTAGGCCATGTCTACTACCATTTGCCCTTTATAAGTTTAGTGGGCCGAGGTCGTTATCGTCGTAAAAAACGAGGCCAAAGTAAGGGGTGTCTAACCTTCGGTCAACAGTACTAACTTTGTGACAGCAGTACTAACTTTGGGTCATGATTGCGAGTCCGTTTTAACCATTTTTGATGATTCGAATTTCTAAATGAAGCTCACTATGCTGACTATAAAACGCCCACAATTCCTGCCCTTAAATCCAAATATAAATGGGTCGAACCATAGTCTAAATTCAACCCAACAGGCCAGTTTCTATATACATAAAATAACGATTTGTAAGTCTATATCCCGCTTCATTATAAAATGTTAGAAGCTTAAATTTTGCATGTGCGCTACTCCCATACTATGTTAACGAATGATAAGTTCAGAAATTTCATTGGTCAAGTTTGTAGTAAGGACGTGAGACTCACAACGCTTGAGAAAAGATGTGGGTATGACTTGAACCAATGAAAACCTTAATGATTTTACCCCTCTTGCATACAAACCCAAACACTTTAACCAATTCTACTGCTTGCACCCCCTTTATGATCACGAATCCGATTAACATTTTGTTACCTTGATGTGTTCGACCACAGGAACAACAAAAAGAAAAAAAAATCCAAATGGCTAGTTAGGGTTTTATGGAAATTTAGGGTTTGTTATGGGTGAAATTGGTGGTATGATGCTTTTGTGTTCTTGTGAATCAAAACCAGAAGAAAAAGAAACTAAAATGGGATAATGAGTATGAACCTGATTGTGTTGTGTCTTTTCTTCTGAGTTTATGCATGGATTTATACTCGAATAACTTTGTATGCATAGTGTTTCATTCATAGTTCATGTTCTTGTGTTATGGTATAAAAGGTAAAGACTTTTGGGGCTTATACATGGTCAATGTATAGTGATGAAAAGGGGTTCACTGTTGTAGGTTGCGTGTGAAGTAGAAAACAAGAGAGATAACGTGGGTTTTGAGGAGTTTTATAAAAGGGGATGTGGGTTTTTCCAATAGGTATTAGAGTTATATTATGATGGGATTTTTGTACATCTTTTTCTAGTTGGGAAAAACATTACTGATTTGTGAAATTGCATAAATATGTACACGAGTCTTTTGCTAGCTTTTAGGAAAGTTTATTAAATTCTTGTGTTAGATTAATTGCTTAAGTAGTTTTTATTGTATGTATCATTTGAAAACAAGGAAAGAAATATAAGACTTGCTTTAGTTTACTTATTAGAATTATCACTAAGTTGTGGTGAAAGAGAAAGAATGACATACACTCGTTTTTGGTTAGCTAAGCCTTAGAGAAATCTATAACTAGTTTCTTTAGTTTAACCGTAGTACTAATCGCGTTATTAAAAAGCCTTGATTAAATTTTGGAATGTATAAATATGTATACATATAGAACCGGGTATGGAGGTTTATACGTAGTAGTCTTAACAAGAATTCGATATTAAGGGTAATAGCGGGTATTGTTCTAAGTGTAGATGGGTTTAGGGGCTCCCATGCATGTATAAAGGTGTGAAAATGTGAATTGTTACAATTACCATTGGCAGTTCCGCTATACACTTTTTCATGTTTTGGAACGCCCTTTCCGCTTTCGGTGTCTAGTGGAAGTCACTTTTTTTCATACACCTTTTGAGGGTTTGAAGAAGAGGAGTGACTTTTCCGCCGACTTGGATAAGAATCTATTTAAGCTCGCCAGCTTTCCGTTTAGGCTTTACGCTTCTTTCAATGCCCGGGGTGATTGCAGCTTCATCACCGCTTCTGCTTTTTTTGGATAGGCTTTGATTCCTTGCATGCTGACTGCGTGGCCTAGGAACGCTCCTTCTTCCGCACCAAATGTGCATTTTTTAGGGTTGAGTTTCATGTTTATCTTTCTCAGGTTATGAAATGTTTCTTTAATGTCCCTAAGTATTTCATGCTATGTGTGGCTCTTTATTACCAGGTCATCTACATACACCTCCAGGTTCCGGCCGATTTGTTTTTCAAATGCCTTATCCACGAGCCGTTGGTATGTTGCTCCAGCGTTCTTGAGACCGAACAGAGTCTTTGTATAGCAAAAAAACTCCTTGGCTAGTGTGGAAAGCTGGTTTTTCCTCATCTTCCTCTGCCATTTGTATTTGGTGGTATCCCTTATAGGCGTCTAGAAAGCACTTAAAGGGGTATGCGTAGAGAGATTCAATTTTCCAATCATATTCCATAAGGGGGTAGCAATCTTTTGGGCATGACTTGTTTAAATCCGTAAAGTTTACACACATCCGCCAACTGTCGTCGTGCCTTTTCACCATGACCGAGTTTAAGATCCAGTTATGATAGTGCACATCTCTCATTATTTTAGCTTCTACAAGTTTGGAAACTTCCTCTTGGATTGCCTTGTTCCTGTCCGGTGCCTGCCCCCTTCTTTTTTGCCTTATGGGCTGGCATCCTTCGCGGATATTCAAGCGATGTTCCGCTATAGACCTTGAAACGCTTGTCATATTTGCGGGTTTCCAGGAAAATATGTCTAAGTTATCTTTGAGCAAATTGCAGAGTTCCATTCTTCCTTATTCTGATGACTATCGCCTATCGTGACTATCTGTTCAGGGTACTCTGGGTGGATTGCTACTTTGATTCCTTCCACGGTCGTTGATTCTTAGGGTGGAGGTCTGCTTAGTGCTTCTGCTACCATTCTGTACTCTGCTGGTATTATGGTATTGTTGCGGATTGTCAATATTCCTTCCTCCACTGGGAATTTGAGCATCCCGTGAGTTGTAGATGGGACCACTTAGATTTTTCATAGCCCTGGGCGGCCGATTATACCATTGTATGGTGATGGAGATCTAACACCATTAGCGATATTTGTCCCAATGACTAAGATATCTCACTGCTAAACCCTAGAAGGGGGGTTGTAGCTAGAACCATTTTGTTTTTTTTACTTTCGGGTGCAATTTGTTGAAGCAGTGCTCGTACATCACTTCTGAGGCCGATCCCCCATCCATATACATACGGTGGATGAGATGTCCCTCTACTTCCTCTTCGATCACAATTGGTTTTCTTGTCCGCCATCACCTTTGAGGGGTGGGAAAGAGATTTCTCAGCTTGCGGAGAAGCTTTAGGTGACCTTTTGCCTTGTTATCCGTTGCCAGGGTTGGACCATGAAGATTGTTGTAGCCTTCTCTTTGTTGGGAGCTTCTCCCTTCTTGGCGGCCTTTGCCTGCTCTCCTTTCCTACCTCTTTGTTTTATCTGTTTAACCAAGTGTGACAGCTGCCCTGACTTGACTGCCTCTTTTATCTGCCTTCTAAGATGGATATATTCGTCCGTGTTGTGACCCTTATCCCTATGAAACTCACAGAACTTGTTCTTATTCTGGTTTTCAGCGGGCCCAGCCACAAGTGGCGGTGCCTTGAACTTTACTGTCTCCATTGATAGAATTTCTTTTGGTGTCTTTGTGAGAGGTGAAATGGTCTTGCCGCCTACTTAACTTATGTTAGCTCTTGAAATCAAGCCTTTTGTCAAAGTTGGGTCTGTGGCTGGTTTCATGATGTCTCCATGCCGGCGGCACTTTTTTCTTTGACTGGTTGGCCACGACTACCTCTCCCCTTAGAAAGGCTGTTGTTATGTTCATCATTTCTTCTACGGACTTTGAAATGTTGTCATTCAACTTATTGATTAAATCTGAGTTAGTGATACCATGCATGAACCTCGATATTCTCATGCACTCTGATGCCCCACTGACATGCATGCTTTATGCTTTAAATCTTTCCATGAAAGCTTATGTCGACTCTCCCTCCCTTTGCTTAATATGATGGATCTCCACAGGGTCTTTTATGTACTTCTTTTGTTACGAGTAGTTCCCTATGAATGCCTTAAGTAGCCTTTATAGTTATCAATGAATTCTGGTAGGAGCATGTTGAACTATACTATGACGGAGCCAATAAGCATGGAATTAAACATGTGGCACCAGGTAGGCATTGCGCACCGCTCTATTTTTTCTGCTGCCTGGAACATTTTTAGATGATCCTCTAGGTCTCTCGTGCCGTCATACGTCTTTACGTTAGTTGGCATGTGGGTTTTTTTTGGAACTTCCAAGTTTTGAATCCTGGCTATAAACGGATTGGTTTCTTCGCACAACCAGGGTTGGGATAAATCGTCTTCATAGTTTGGCCTATGTTTCTTGGACTTGCAGTGTCCGCCTTGATCATGATCATTTTTCGAGAAGCACAACTCTTTAGTCTGAGCAGGCGACCTGTGGCTTGCGCGGTCAGCGGCATCCCATTCTTCTTCAATTTCTCTCTGGCGTTCACTAGAGAACGTAACGTAGCTTTAGGTGAGATCCCTGGCGTCCTTCCTTCTTCAGTGTGGATCTTCTGCTGACTTTCTCAAGCTAGCGTTCCTTCTTTTACTCGCGTGTTTGTGTCGTGGTGCGATGTCTGGCCCTAGTCGTGAGTGTACACTTCTTCTTATTTGCCCTAACCGTGTAAACACATTTCTGTCTCTAGGGCCTAGCCTGGTGAACACTATGGCATTCACCGAGCTTCTTCGGCGGGTTGGTTTTTCTCCTTCCAGAGAAGGCACTTGCGTTCTGCGAGGGGCGTGTGCCCCTTGACGCAGTGACCGGACTTGGCCTTCTCTTTTTAGGTCTCCTTTTTCTGTCACACGATTCAGACTCTGAGAATTGGGTTTGGGATTTTTGATGCGAGCTTTTACCGTAAGTCAGGCGTGTTTGTACACCTTGAAGTTTTTCTTGGTGAACTTTTTCCGCCATGATTGGCAGGATCTGATTGTAGTGTTTTTCACAAATTTCCCGAAGTTTATCCGTAAGGAGGTACCCAAGATTACTGTTAGGTGTTTGCTTACTCCCCTTGCCTGCTGTGTTCCGAACTGCGGAATTGGCTGGGGTTTGGGCTTGATTTTCCGGTTCGCTCATTTTTTAGATGGGATTTTAGGACATAGTTGTGTTTGGTCCCATGGGCGGCGCCAACTTGTTAGTACAAAATTAGTAAGGTAGTATTGAGCAAGAATAACGTGCTTACAATGGAGATTGAAAGCCAGCTATTAGATGATAAATTGTACTAAGTGAATGTTTGGAGATTTCCTGCTAAGAAAGAAAGACATTGTTAGTCTTACCGCGGGAGGGGAGTCCGGCGATTAGACTCCGGTGTGAGAGTAAGTATCGGTTATAAGCGGTATGTGTGTAAATGGTAGCGGAATCCGTACCGTTAGAAGTGTTTGGATGACTTCTTATATAGGCGAGTGTCGCTGTCAGACGCATAGGTCACGAGGCGAGGTTCACCCTATTACCTAGTGGATAATAGGGTTGTTGCTGCGAGGTTAACGTCGATGATACCGTTACCTTTTTGTAGTGTAGCTGCTTAGGTTATCGTTATCATCGTCTGCTATCCTTATTAGGAACGTTGACGTTCTTCCTCAACATCACATGTTCTGTCTCTTACTCTTTTTGGTTTAGTTACGGGTGACCGTTTATCATGAAGTGGCATGCTGGCGTGCGCGGATTGTGCTTTTTAAAGGATAGCGGAGCTTGTGCTCCTCGTGGCCGCGTACGGGTTATGCGTCCTTGCAGCTCAACGGTGCTTGTGTTTCTTGTGGTCGCGTGCGGATTATGTTCCTTGCGGGATGGCTGGCCTTTGGTTACTTTAGTTCTTTTTAGGTGTTGGGCTTGGGCCAATTGTTTATCGTATGGTCTGGGCTTGCGGCCCGGGTAAAGCTATATGTCCTCAAGTACCAAAGGTTAAAATGTAAGAAATTAGATTGCACCCATTTATTTTTTAGTATATCATAGCATATGCATTACCCAGTGTTTTGAATCTCGGTTCGACCATGCATGTTTAACTGTTGACCGATGATGTTACCGAACTGTGTTACTAGTTGGTTTTTTGGGGATTTACAACCCGAATCGAATCGTTAGGTTGAACCGATGACTCGACCGAGTCAATTAGATAAAGCAAAATGTAAATATTGTAAATTTATATTCAGCATTTATGTAGTGTGTGTCAACCAAAATGTTAAATTGCAAATGATCACTTGAAACTATATATCCACTTTTAAACTTGAAATAAGCTTTCCCTAATAAGCTAACTAGCTTAATACTAAACTCTAGAAGATGAAATTTTACAAATAGCTCTCCCTATGAATTAATATAAACTAACTAGATAAAAGGTTCTCCTAAAGAGACAATTAGAAATGAGAAAATCAAACAAGAGTACTAAGCTAAGAACATAAAGGCTTCACTTATACTACTTGTGCAGGTAAAATAAGCTAGGCTAAAATGCTTAAAATGAAAACTAAATGGCTTATCTAGATTAAGCTAATGGAGTATTATTAGTGTGCTAAATGCTAAATACTAATACCTAATTATGAATGATAAATGACAGTTAGAAAATGCAATAACAACAGCAGTTTTAACTACTTTTGCTGATGCAAATGACCAAATCCCTAAATGCAAGCTTAGTTTAAGAGGTTAAGTTTAAGCTCTTGTACTCACTTAACAAGTGTGGAAAAAATCTACCCCTTACCTATTACTTTGAACTCTGAAATTCTATAAATCTCCTAAATCTAACACTACTTAATACTCTTAAGTGCCCTGGTGCAAATGAAACTTTTTACACTCAAAACTCTTAAATTCTTCAAACTAAATTCTAAATTCTCCTTTAAAACTTTACACTATGATCTAACTCAACTAAATGAAGTAATTTGACAAACTATTATTGACTTTAATAGTCAAACAAGGCTTGTACCAAACACTACTTAATGGAAAGCTTCTATGTCACAAACTAATTTGCACTTAAATCTATTTAAAACTAAAACTTATTATAACCTTTTATCTACTTTAACTAAAATTAACTAAGAAAGCTAGTGACCAGTTAAAGTAGCAAGCTTATTAATAAAAAAAAAACCTTTTGATGTGCTCAACAACTGATTTTAGAGCACATTGACTGTGTATATCTTTCAAAACAAATGTGTTTTTGATGAAATTTGATTTTATGATATAAAACCGTCGATGTGTTACAAAAACTCTTTTTTGAGTGACACGCGACTGATTTTCAAATTAATTTTTCATTAATCAGTGGGTTTTTAATTCACTGGTTCACTCACTCCGTGCTTTGTCTACTTTGAGACGCTTCGGTTTGAGAACGGATAGCGCAGCTATGAAATCCTGTCAAGTAGATTCTTCAGAATTCTACCTGATCACAAGCAATAATTATACTGAATAATGGGGAACCGTGGTTCTTGCAACCTTATTCAACGAAAGTGAACAAAGACACTTTCGTTTGTTTATCACTAACATATACTTGTAGGAATTCCCGACGGTAGATGGTAACAGCTGATGGCAAGAGACATGTCAATTCACAACCCCATGCTCACAGTTAATGTTCCTAATCAAAGACATCATAAAGACTGAAAGACATACAACACAGCTTCTGCAACTCTGAAGTGTGCTATCATGATCCATAAAAGTGTGAGCATGCCGGTCCAAAGGTCACAACATTACATAGAGGCAATACCACAACAAGGATGATTAAGAGATTTACTGTGGTTGATGATCTCAAAGAAAGCTCAAAGATCACACAAGTCAATGGAACTAAGCTCTAAGATCATTACATTATGTATAAAGAAATCAATGCATGAAGAATCAAAGACTACGAGCTGAACACAAGATCAAGATTGCTGAGCTTAAATTAGTATTTTCTGGGGTGACCTCCCTTAGGGGGAGATTGTTAGATATTAGGAAAATACTTGGTCACCCTGTGTATCTTACCGTTTATTGTTGCTCGTAGTTAAGTAGTTAATGTATAACATTCAGTAATGGGTCGGGTATTAAACCTAATGTGTAAGCCCTCTACCAAGGCCTAGGCTGGTTTTTGTAGTTACTATATAAGCATCTTCCATGCCATGGAAGAGGTGGGTTAGTCATTTACATAATACAAGTTCATTTTCTCTCACTAGAAAGTTCTTATCTTTTCTCTCACTAGAACTTCCTATTTTCTCTCTATAAATCGGCCCACACATTAATCCTTGATTGTGTTATGATTTCTAATATACTACAGGAAGGTTTTTGAGAGCTTATTATTTTCTTAGGTGAGTGACTACTATCATTAAATTGATTTAGCCTAGATATTTCTTTTCTAAGATTCTCATTTTCAAGCTTAAGGTCTTGACATAATTTTCATTCTTCATTTACTTCCTTACCTTTTTCTAACCTAGATAATTTTATCTTTTAAACACAAGGCTTCAATCTCTAATTCTAAATTAGCTTATTTAAGAGTTTTATTTTTAGCCAAGACCTTTAGGCCTATAATGCCTAGTCCGACTAAAAATTAATATCTAGAGTCATCCTCGCTAATGATGAATGGATCATCACTAAAGGTATACGGTATCAAGAAAGTACCTTATTGGAAGCTTTTAGGGCCACAAATAACTTTTTCCGTCACATTATCTTCTCCTCTCATCTTTTGTGCTATCACTCCAAGATCGCTCCAAACACACTCCTTTTAGATTTTGATATTTTTGATAAGTTTTGGACAATCTCTCTCCGATAGATGAATTGGATCCCCACACTTAAAGCATATCTTTCGCCGTTGCCATTTTTTTTCGTCTTTATTTCTTTGGAAATGATTTCTTTCTTCATGTTTTGTCCTTACGAATCGGACCTCTCTCTTTTGAAAGAATTTTCCTTGAAGTCTCCTTACGTCCATGGCGTATTCATCATCTTACTAGCGGAGGTTGAGCAATCAATATCACTAGATTCCTTTCTAGCTTTCAAGGCAATAGATCTGAATATGTTCTCTTTTGCTTTTGACGGTTTTTCAGAATCTTTCTTAATTCCTTCTTTCTCATAAACCTTCCAAAAATCCAATGAGTTCGTCAATATGATAGAGTCCTTTAAGATTCATTGATTCTTCAAATCGCCGTTACTTTGCCGCGCTCATTTAGATGTAATGCCCATAAAAGAAATGTTTTTCTAACACAATGCTTGCTATAAAAAACCTTCAATTAACTTCTTTTAGACTAGTAATAATAGTGTTAACTTAGCAAAGGGCATTATCTATTGATTCCTCTTTCGGAATCTTGAATCGTTCATATTGTTGAAACAATGAGAATATCTATTTGTTTCTTGCCTTGATTATTAACCTTGAAGATGTAAAACCCCGATTTTAAGGTCCACTACTAATTTCAACTTATATTTAAATTTCCTAAACTCTAAAAATTTTACTTTTCACCTACTACCTCGTTTATTAAAAATCGTTGATTTTAAGTAAAAAAGCACTATGATTTAAAAATTTATCCGTTTTTAACGATCGAGAAACCAATGACTACGTTTTCGGGCCTTGAGTGCCAAATTATTTTTATTTTTGTTTTTTTCGCTTTCCTCGTGTTTTAAATTGCACCTAGACGAAAATCGCGTTTTAGGAAAAAGTATCAGGCTAAGAAAGTTTTAGGGCCCAGATTAATTGTATTAGTAGTTTAAGAAAGATGGGCCAAAGCCCACTCTCTCCCCCTCTCCTATAGCCGGTCGAACATAATCAAACCCACACCCTTCTTATTTTTTTAGCAACTAAATAATAACCCTTATATAAAATCATCCTCCTTTATTTAAAACACACACACACATATAACAAAAAAACACTCGTATTCTCTCTTTCTCTCCCTGTTCGTCGCCTGCTCATCCAAAACCACCATAACCTTCATCAAAAATCACCAAATCAATTCCTATAAACCCTAAATCATCTATAAAATTATCCTCAATCTTTCCCCATCATTAAAAATCACCATGCACTTGATTTAGAAATTATTGATTTTGAAGAACTTGAAGATTTTAGGGCTTTGATTTAATTAAAGGCTACAAGAATGATGATGGTTCGATTCTAGGTGATTACAAGTGGATTTGGAGGCAAGAAAATTTAAGGTTTTGATTATTTGGGTGTTGGAGCAATCGGCCAAGATCAAGAAACCCACATAGGGTTTGTGTGATCTCTTAAAATCCTTTAATTGTAAGTTTTAAATTGTTTCCTTGTACTCCCTTTTCACTAATTTGATGTTTCTAGCAATGCATGTGTTGATTTGGGGTTTTTATGAACATGCATGTGCATATTGTGATTGACCTTGATTAATTAGTGTAAGTGATGAAAAATGAATGATAAATAATTTACTTGAAGGATTAGTAGCCTTGTGATGAAAAAATTGATGATTTGGATGTGTTATTGATTGATTTAGAGGTGGATTTTGCGGACTGTTTTGGGACAGCAAGTAGTCGTAGCTTATTATCCAAAATATTGGCCTATAGCTACTGACCAAATTACATATTTTTATAGAGGAAGTCTTAAGCTTCAATGTGCGAGTTTTTGTATCGATTTCGTATGAGAAAGTTATGGTCAATTTACGATTGCGGACCAATTCTAAACCACCTGTTGGAATACATGAATTTCTCCAGGTTATTTTACAATAGGTTAAGGTTATAAAGTTTGGTTAGTATACCCCATACATCATAAGCTAACTCCTCCAATTGGAATCAACTTCATTGCTATTTTAGTTTAGGATTTATGGCCAAAACGGTGAAAGTAAGAAATTCAGTTAATATATCTGTTTTGACCTTCTATTAGTAAAAACTTATTTACCATGATTTTTGGTAATTATTAGAAATGATTGGCTTAATGTTTTGAAAACTAGACTCATGTATCTTTCCAGGGGTGAAAACCTCACCTTCATATCTTTTTATTGATTAAGAGATATGTTCCTGTTAATGTGACAAAAAATCTGGCAATGTAAGTTTTACGCCCATTTCCCTTGGATTACAAGTGTGACCATTTAGTAAAGATTGAGAAAGGCTAAGCGATACTTGTAGACACATATTAGGGGTAAAGTTTCAGGTCATAACACCTAATTTGAAAATTAAAAATATCTTTGTTTTTAGTCTTGGTATCAATATTTGTTTCAAGTTACGATTCTTAACTAGTATTGTGAACTAATTTCTATTATAATGATATCATATAACATTCTAAAGTCTCGACTTCTTAATAGGTCACAGACTAATCTTTTGGAATTCATCTTTGCAAAACTTGGTTTCTCATTCGATCATCTACATACGGTGAGTTCATAGCCTCGCCTTTACTACTTTAAATGTTTTATTAAAAACCCGCGAGGGGGATACATGCTTGTTTTACTAAATTGAACACAAATTGTTTTCGGTATGCCAGACCCGAATTGTATGTTTAATGCTTGAGTACCTATTTCTAAAGACCCAAAGTCGTAAACCGATAACTACCTGTGATGGGTAGACGCTATGGTAATAAATAGGCCTATGGGGTGACTCCCCGTTCGGGGTATGAATCCTTTTGGAACACCCACTATAACGGAATTTGAGATGAAATAGGTATATAGAAATAGTACTTAACCTAATGGGGCAAACTTTATAGTATCGCGTCAAAGGTTTCGGTGTCACGAGCTCAATGCAAATGATATAAAAAACATTGTTTTGCGCCACAATTTATACGATGATTACAATATTTGTGATTACTATGTTTACTCTTATAAACCTAAGGATTCATTCAACATTATTGTTGACTTTTTAGCATGTTTATCCCAGGTAATCAAAGCTAAGGACTTGAAGCTTGGAACGAGGATGAAGTTGCGCTTAAAAACTGATTTTGCTAAATCACTTATTTTCCATTCCCCAAAACAATGTTTTTACGGTTGTTTGACGTTTCAAACTAGTTTTATAAAATAGTCTTTATGTTGGGACAACGTTTGCACTCTGAATCTTTACATGTTGGAATGAACAATGTTATAACGTCTTTTTTTCGGGTCGTTCCATATATGTTATGACTATTGTACTCATTAATAACACCCTATTATTGGACCCGAATATTGTTGTAAATTTGGGGGTGTTAAAATGAGTGATTAACAAAGTATCCCAAATTTCTTTTGCGGTTTAACACATAAAAATTATTTCATATTCTTTACGTGGTAAAGCATTATAAATTACCATTTTAGCTTCATTATTTTTAGCAAGTTTCTTTTTAAGATCATCGTTTTGTTTATGAAAAGGTACAATTTCATCCTTTTTAGTTTCGGGATTATTTTGAATAGGAGGAAAATCACCATCGGTAATAACATGCCAAAGATCTAGATCTTTTGACTTCACATAAGTTTTGAATCTATTTTTCCAATAAATAAATCCATCACTTTCAAATAGTGGCGGTCTTTGCATAGATTGCACTTCTAAATATTTTTTCGATTCCATAGATCGATTTAAGTTTTAAAATACAATTTATTTTAAAAATCTTGTTTGACGTGGTTCTTGATACCAATTATGGAAAAGTAGAAGGGGGATTGAATAGTTTACCTCTTTTTAATTTAAGGTTTTAAAGTGTTTGTAAAAATTCTAGATTCATCTTTATGTGAATTCAACACTTGCACAATATGAACAATATACTTATCTAAACAATTAATAGGATAGTATGAGAAAATAATGTAAGACAAGAGATAAGAGTAAGAACAATCAAACCACAACGCGAGGATTTATAGTGGTTCGGCAACAAAGCACCTCTTCGCCCTACTCCACTCCTCGAGCACCTAACTCAAGAGTTTTCTTCACTATGTCAACAAGCTCCCTTATGGCGGTGAAAACCTTACACAACTTTCGCTTATCTTGATTTTCGACACTAAGCTAGATGTCGAGTTCTAATCTTAGGTAGAACCAATCTACCACAACTTCACTACACAACTTTTCTTCACGACTTGATCACGACTACACAACTTCTTCACACTTTAGTTTTCTTCACATCACTACTTCACTAAGCCACTACTATAATCACACCTAATTAACACTACTAGGAAAGATCACCAAGATCCAACTATACTTACAACAATCGCCAAGATCCAAGCAACTTCCACAACTTTACAAGATTTACAAATGATTTACAAGTTATGATATGGATGAAATAAGATTGCAACAACACACAAAGGTGTAATACTTCTTCACTTGATGGTAGAAAGTATTCTTCTCTTGTACTTGAGGATTTGAGCTTGGATCACTTGGAAACAAAGCTTTATGATTAAATGATCAAATTTGATAAGAAAGAATGAGTGCAAAAGGTGAGAAAATAGTAGGGAATAGTCCAGTATTTATAAGACTTTCTGAAGGAGCGTCTACCTATGGGCGGTCCCCTTAAATAGGTGGGTGGTCCCCTTAAAGATAAGGGGGCCCGAAACGTGTATTTAAGGGGGCCGCCCTAGACTGGGCGCTCCCCAGTTTGTCCTTTTGTGTAGGGAGAATTTCTTGGACCATGAATTTTTTCAGTCTTCTTTCTCTTTCTAAAAACCTTCTTTCTTTCTCTAAATCTCTTGATCACTAACATTGTTTGATCTTGTTTCAAGTGATTCAATCTCTTCTTTCTTATCTCTCCTCTCCTCTCTAACAAGTGCAAGCGAAGAACATTCGTATTCGCCAAGAATCGAATTGCTGTAGTCTAGTGATTTCTCCTTCTTTCTTCTAAGAACCAAATCTCTATCTTGATTATCTTGTGTGGTTGTGTAAATCAGATAGTGTATAAATCCGATAGTGTAGATCTTGTGTTTGTGTATTACTTGTGAAGTTGTAGATTGGTTCTAGCTAAGATTAGGACTCGACATTTAGCTTAGTGTCAGAAAACAGCGTAAGCGATGTGTAAACGGTTTTCTCCGCATAAAGGGAGCTTGTTGACATAGTGAAATCTCGAGTAGGATACTCTGGGAGTGGAGTAGGGCGAAGAGGAGCTTCGTAGCCGAACCACTATAAATCTTGGTGTCTTGGTTTGATTGTTCCTTCCCTTACCTCTTTACATTGTTGTGATTCTTACTTATTGTTTGTTTAGATATATCTAGTAGATACATACATTGTTTGTTGGTTAAACATATACTCGGATCTAACAAATTTTAGAAGTAAAATTTTAAAACAAAAATTAACCTGTAAACTATTGAACCCCCCCCCCCCCCCCCCACCCCCCAACCCCCCCCCCCCCCCCCCCCCCCCCCCACCCCCCCCCCCCCCCCCCCCCCACCCCTCCCCCCTCCCCCCCCCCCCCCAACCCCCCCCCCCCCCCCCTTCTAGTTTTCATAATTAGTATCAGAAGCTGAGGTCACTCAAGATTTTTAAAATATACCGTATTTTAAATCTTGGATCGATCTATGGATTCTGACAAATATCTAGAAGGGCAATCCATGCAACGACCACCACTTTTTTAAAGTGATAGTTTTATTTATTGGAAAAATAGATTCGAAACATATGTTAAATCAAAAGATCTTGATCTTTGGCATGTTATTACTAACGGTGATTTTCAACCTATTCAACAAAATCCGAAAACCAAATTAGATGAGGTTATCCCTTTTGAAAAACAAAGTGATGATCTTAAAAAGAAGCTTGCGAAAAATAACGAAGCCAAAATGGTTATTTACAATGCTTTGCCAAGAAAAGAATATGAAAGAATTTTCATGTGTAATACGGCAAAAGAAATTTGAAAAACTTTGTTAATCACCCATCAAGGTAATAACCAAGTCAAAGATAATAAGATCGACCTTTTGGTACAACAATATGAACAATTCGTCATTTCTGAAGACGAATCTATAGATAGTGCTGCTTTTGCTAGATTTAATACTATTATTACTAGTCTAAAAGCTCTTGATAAAGGTTATTCTAGCAAGAACTATGTTAGGAAATTTCTTAGGGCTCTACATCCTAAATGGAGAGCAAATGTCACGAAAATTGAAGAGTCAAAAGACTTAACATCACTATCTCTTGATGATCTTATCGGAAACCTCAAAGTTTATGAAATGATCATCAAGAAAGATTCCGAAATAGTCAAAGAAAAAGTTGAAAGGAAATCTCTTGCTTTAAAGGCTAAGAAAGAATCTAGTGATGAAGAGTGTTCGACTTCCGGAAGTGAAGACGAAGAATACGCCATGGCGGTAAGAGACTTCAAGAAGTTTTTCAAGAGAAGAGGTAGATTCGTGAGACAACCTCGGAACGACAAAAAGACATTTCAAAGAAGCCGAGACGATAAAAATGGTAAAAGTAATAGAAAATGATTTAGATGCGGCGACCCAAATCATCTTATTGAAGAATGTCCAAAACCACCGAAAGACAAGAACCAAAGAGCATTTGTCGGAGGTTCTTAGAGTGATAGCGGTGAAGAAGATGATGAGAAAGTCAATAACAAAACGTGTCTAGTAGCTCAAGCATCAAGTAAGGTATGTTCCGATCCTCTTACTTTATTGATGAAAACTCGTCAATAGATGATTTAGTATTAGATAACGAATATGATAAACTGTGTAAAATGAGTTTAAAGATAATCACCAAAAATAAAAGACTAAAAGCAACTTGAGATAGCTTAGAAAAGAAAATTAGTATTCTAAAAGAAAAAGTGTCTACACTCGAGAAAAACAAGAAAGTTGATCTCGAATGTGTAAAATGTCATATGCTTAAAATTGAAATGAAAAGCTTAAAGAGGAAGCTCTTAAACTAACCAAGTTTGAAAAGAGCATACATTGCTTAAATGAAATGTTAAATAATCAAAAACCCTCCGGTGAAAAGTTAGGTTTAGGGTTTAATTCATTTGAAGCATCATCTAGTGGAACTAAGGAAATAAAATTTGTAAAAGCTTAGAAAATGGCGTCTTCTGATGGAGGTCCCATAAATATTGGCGGACCCCTTAATGTCCAGGCGGCCCCCAAAGTAAATATGGGATCGCCACTAGAAATCACACCTGGATCTGAGAAGGGTGTGTCTTTTCAAAAATATATTTTGGGTCCTAGACCAAAACACATAATAGTAAACAATGTAAGAGTTTTCGTTGCTAGTGATAATGAAGTTAAGCAATTCTATAAGCCATTGTCAAAACCCAGAGTTGGATTCTCAAAACCAAATTTTAGATTAAAAACTCCACCATTGTCAAATGTAAGAGTTCCCGTTGCTAGTGATAATGAAGTTAAGCAATTCTATAAGCCATTGTCAAAACGACAAAATCAACCGCGTGGCTTTCCTATAACTTGGAACAACTTTCCACGTTAAAGTTACATGCCAAGGGAAATGTGTCTTCCATTTCCACATCCCAACCAATTGCATCAAATGCAAGGATTGTTTATACTACCAAAACTTTGGACCTATGAGATTTGAGGACCAAATTATGAGTATTTCCCTTAATATAAATAGATAGGCTAGAGTGAGACTGGAACCCCGAATGAGAGAATAAAGATAGCGATGCACCAAACACATGACGGGTAACCCGAAAACTCTTCTCAACTACAAGGCATAACAACGAAGGTTAATGCATTTTGGTAGCAAACTTCGCGTAACATCAATGGCAATGTACGGTTTCGAATGACTCTCTCAAATAGATCTGTAAACATTGTTAATAACTAAAGATTTAACTTGTTAAGGTATAGGACAAATATGTGATATAAGTTAGAGTAACTTTCATTGAACATATAGTGAAATCATAAGGATGGTAAATATCAAGTAGAGTATTAGGAAGAAGGCTAATTGATGAAATTTAGGAAAAAGCCTAAATACCAAATTTTGTCTAGGCAAAGAAATTGATGAAAAATTTCCACATTTGTGCATATGGAGATTGGTCACGGCAATATGCAACATATTCAATCGTTAGACATACTAAGAATTAGTTAAAAACTTACACAAGCTTAGTATTTGATCAACACTTCTGTAATGCTTAATTGCAAAATTGGAAAAAAACTCGACGCTATCACAAGGCTAAGAAATAGTCTCAACGACTAGATGCATAAACTCCTTATTCATATGGATCTCTTTGGTCCATCCGCCGTACAGAGTTACAGAGGAAACCGCTACACCATAGTCATAGTAGATGACTACTCTAGTTATACTTGGACTAGATTCCTTAAGGACAAAACCAAAGCCTTCGATCAATTCGAAATATTTGGTAAGGAAATTCAAAACCAATTAGGATGTACAATAGTGTCAATAAGAACTGACCATGTAACACCCCCAAATTGGGTCGCAGCAGAATATGGGTTTGAGAGTGTTATTTCATAGATCAATAGCACAAGATATATATAAGAACGACCTTAAAAAGAGTCGTAAAACGGATACATTGGATTTAAACAAATTGTTTGTTACAAAAGCCCATAGCTTCACTTGTTCATTGGTCAAAAGATAAAGATTCTAGTACATAACAAATATTTCCCCAAAATGTAATGCGACCAAATCTTTAATGCACATGACTTCCAAAATAACTACCACTAATGTATCCCTTGTCTTGTACCTCATTGATCTCCTGAGAAAACATGCTTTAAAATGTAAACAATAAGTTGGTGATTTATAGATTGGTAAAATGTAAATGTAGACCACAAATTCCTAAGTGTATGAATAATGCAACACATCCAACATCACAAAAAATGTATTACGTTTCCTAAGCACATACACTGAAGCTCGACAAAATGAATTGGCAATACAATTGCCAATGCAACATTGCCCGTGACGATGTTCTAACCCGCAACATCCTAAATCCGACATGGTATACGTTCGTTTGTCCAGTGATAGCTAATCACCCGAACGGGGATGTCAATCCCAAATAGATCTATTTACAACATTCACGCTCATATAGTAATTAACAGTTCATGATTGTAGGCTCAGAGGGTTATCGCTACTTAGGCAAGCACGTAACCATAATGTAAAAATGTCCACTTGTGTCCAATTGTAAAATCATGCATGTTTCTCACCCCAAAACTTGTAAATCATTATAAATTCAAAACATGAGGCTATAAACTCACCTCGAGTAAATGAATCAACAAAATATATCAGATGCGTGAAAAACGTCACGTAAGTGTTCGAGTGCAACCTAATTAATTATAGGTCGTATGAGTACTAAGTACTTTGAATAAATAATACCGTATATAATTCTATATAGCTCCATAACAAGGACAAAAATTGTATTTGAGAAATAATATTTATAAAGTTAAAATGTTTATAAATATTTCTTTAGTAAAAAGGTCGTAACTTTCTCGTTTTAAGTCCGTTTTGTACGTTCTTTATGTCCACCCTTTCGTATTAAAAAGATATATCAAAATATTACATTTTCATATTTTTAACCCTCTGGTGAACAGTGATTTATACTGTTCATGCACTTTATAAAATTATTTTTATAAATTTAATCATCGAAATCTCGTAAAAGTCATATCTTATTCGTTTTAACTCCGATTTTAGTGATTCTTTCGAGCACATCCTCGTAATTAAGAATTCTATCTAATTAAAATATTTTCCAAAATGTTTCTAAAATGAACAGTAACTTATTTTTATAAAAGTATTTATAATTGTAAACATGAAAAATCCATAACTCTTTCGCTATTGATCAAATAATTATGATTCTTAATGTTTTGGAATCCTAAAAATATATACTTTCTGTGAAAAATAATCATATATTTTTATCAGATGTGGAATGTAATGAGTTTTTATAAAATTGTTTTTATAAAAGTATTTATTATCATAAACTTGCAAATGGCGTATCTTCTTCGTTATAGCTCGGATTTTCGAGTTCTCTGTATGCCTACGATCGTTGTAACTTGTAGTATTTTATAAAAATATAAAATAAATACTTTATTTTCGTAATTAAAATAGAAACTTTTGATATTTTGGTTAAAATATGTATAAAACTTATTTTTATAATTTTTAGTTAATGAATTTTGCTACATCCTCTACAACCCTTTTTATATCAAAAAGTCTTATTAAATAGTTATGTCCTTTAGCTCCATCATTTGTTCCAAGGATCAAGTCCTTACATCACTTTTACACTTATAAACTTATAAGTAGAAACTTTTAGCAACATAATTATATATACTTTTATGAATTAAAGGTATGTGCTTCGCCATACTTGTATAATGTGTATACTTCCCTTCTTATAAGTCATTAACATCAATATAAGCAAATGAAAGAAGTATATCAAACCAGAACAGTGTAAAAATCAATTTTGGCTGGTTAGCGTGCGTATGATTCTATAGATGAGATATACTATACTTAAGAGCAGGAGCGATGCATAGCGCTAAGAGCGAGAGAGCGCTCAGCCGTGAGTGGACTAGATGGTGTGTAGCATGGTGTTTGTGTGTCTTTTGGATGGTCACAGAGGCAGAGCTCACAAGGAGGGTTTAGGAGGGGATTCGGACTCTAAAGCTGAGAGATAGTGAGAACGCTTCGGACTCGTCATCTACGTACAACGGAAAAGGTCATTAATATAAAAACCCTAACACACAAATTATACATTTGTAGAGTTTACAAAAAAAAAAAAAAAAAAAAAAAAAATAAAAAAAAAAAAAAAAAAAAAAAAAAAAAAAAAAAAAAAAAAAAAAAAAAAAAAAAAAATAAAAAAAAAAAAACAAATAAAAAAAAAAAAAAAAAAAAAAAAAAAAAAAAAAAAAAAAAAAGAGTAAACAAGTTCAAAACCCTAGTTTAGATCAAAATCCAAGCATTCAAGACTTATAAACCCCTAATCATTCACATGAAACCTTAATCTTAACGTTCTGATAAACCCTTTAAACACTAAACCAAGCCTTCAATACACTATGAATACCTAGATATGAAATTGCTAGAACACTGTATGCTTGCTAAATAAAAACTATGTTTTTGTTTGTGTGGGTTGTTTTTTTAGTTGGCTAGGGGAGAGGACAAAGAGAGAATTGATGGGTATCTAGTTAAATGGTAATGATTGTGTGTGTTCTACTACTAGAGTGTCCGATGTAATTTATATACTAAGGGCAAATCCAAGATACACTATTGGAAGACCAAGAACTTGTAGAAACAACGGCTAGACACGATGAGGGAAATGATGAGATTCTGGTCCAAGTTTACTAGTCCCCATAAAAAACTACTAATATTAAGTACCCAAGTTGTACAAAGGACTTGGTAGATAATTTTGTGCACATTGTCCCCTACGAGCACATTACATCGAAAATTAGAGAGGGAAAATAAGTTAGACGAGTCTTAGATATTTTTGGAGAATTACTAGTCATTACTTGAAGTATTTAAAGATGTATATGTTAAGTGTAGAAGTAAATACTTTGTAGCATTTGTTTTCCGAGTTGGTTTCTATAATTAAATTTGGCTAAATGATAATAATGGGTGAAGTTGTTTTTATTAAAAGCTTTAGTATAGCTATACTAACAGTACTAACTATTACTCTATCAGTACTAACTTGAACTAACAGACTTAACTTTAATACTAACAGTATTAAGTCTGTTTACAATATTTTCCTAACACAATAAAAATAAAATATGCAAAGTTAATAATTATCCTCCAAATAATTATCTAACACTTGCTTGACGTAAACCTTTAATTGTTTGATGCCCGTTTACGTTGAATGATAATTTTTAGCTTACGCAATTTAACTATATGATGAGAATTAAAAGCAACGCGTACAAGACTAAAAATAAATAGTGAAATAAATGACGTCATAAATTGACATGAAAACATGGGGTGTTATAGTCTTCCCCTGTTAAATGAGACTTGTCCTCTAGGCTTAAGACGTGACACTTGTTGACGGTTTGGTTTTTGTGAAGAGGTGTGGATATTTCTTTCAAAATTGGTCTTCACGTTCCTATGTGAACTCAGGACCCCTCCTAGAGTTCCACCGAACCTTGACAATTAGGACGCGGCTTCGCTTCAACCATTTGACTTCTTGATCCATGATTTCTACGGGTTCCTCCATAAAATGGAGCTTATTATCAATATGAATTCCATCTAATGAAATGGCTAATGGTTCGTTGGAATAACACTTATTTAAGTTGGATACATAAAATGTATTGTGAACCCTGCTAAACTCTTAAGAAAGCTTAAGCTTGTAAGCAATGGCTCCAACTTTAGCCAACACCTTGAAAGGTCCAACATATCTGGGGTTTAACTACCCCCGTTTGCCAAAATGTACGACCCCCTTCCAAGGTGAAACCTTAAGCATAACTTTATCTCCAACCTGGCATTCCATCGGCTTACGCTTTAAGTCGACGTAACTCTTTTGTCGATCACGAGCGGCTTGAATCATTTGTTTGATCTAGATGATCTTCTCGGTTGTCTCTTGAACTATTTCTGGACCGGTGAGTTGAACTTCTCCAACCTCGGCACAACAAACAGGTGAACAATACTTTTTTACCGTAAAGCGCTTCAAATGGTGCAACCTTGATGCTAGCGTGATAACTATTGTTATATGAAAACTCAACTAATGGCAAATGTTTAACCCAACCCTTTCCAAAGTTGATCACACAAGCACGCAGCATATCCTTGAGAGTTTGAATAGTCCTCTCTCTTTGTCTGTCGGTCTCTAGATGATATGTAGTACTCATAGCCAATGTAGTACCCAAAGCCTTCTAAAGTGACCTCCAGAAATTTGATTCGAATCTACCATCACGATCAGAAATGATTGAGACGGGTATTCCATGCCTCCTGACTACCTCCTTTAGGTACATTCTCGCTAATTTCTCTATGAGATCAGTTTCCCTCATTAGTAAGAAGAGTGTAGACTTAGTGAGTCAGTCTATAATCACCTAGATGGTGTCATAACATTGTGCCGACTTAGGAAGCTTTGTGACAAAATCCATAGTGATATTATCTCGCTTCCATTGAGGTATCTCGGGTTGCACCAACAAACCCGATGGCCTTTGGTGTTCAGCCTTAACCATAGCACATGTCAAACATTTGTGAACATAGGTGGCGATGTCGGCCTTCATATTGGGCCACCAATATATCTTCTTCATGTCCTGATACATCTTGTCGGAACTCGAATGGATAAAGTATTTCGACTTGTGGGACTCGTGCATGATCACAGTCTTTAAATCACCATAACATGGTAACCAACTCCTGCCATTTATGCATAGAGTTCCATATGCGTGAGGTTTCAACTTCTCCTTTGGTATATCCTTCCTGATCATACCTCCTACGTCTTCCTTTTTGAAGTTCTATGGTTTATGTGCCTCTATTTGAACTTCAAGAATTGGTTTGGGGAGATTCAAACCAATAGTCATGACTAAGGCTCAAACCCGTAATGGCTTATTCCGTTCTTTACAACTTAAGGCATCGGCCACTACGTTTGCTTTCCCTGGGTAATAACGTATTTCACAATCATAATCGCTGAGCAACTCTAACCAATGGCATTGCTTCATGTTCAGCTCCTTTTGATCAAGAATGTGTTGTAAACTCTTGTGATCTGTGAACACCATACACTTGGTTCCGTACAAATAGTGTCTCTAAATTTTTAGAGCAAACATTACCGATCCAAGTTCCAAATCATGAGTCGTATAATTTTTCTCATGAATTTTCAATTGGCGTGATGCATAAGCAATTACTTTCTCCATTTGCATTAATACAACACCCAACCCCTTATTCAAAGCATCGTAATGGACCATGAAATCCTTGCTTCCTTCAGGTAGAGCCAAAATTGGTACACTGCACAACTTCTGCTTTATTAATTAGAAGGCGGCTTCCTCCTTGTCACCCCAATCAAACTTAACTCTTTTCTGAGTAATCTTGGTCATTGACTTGGCGATCTTCAAAAATCCTTTAATGAATCTTCGGTAATACCCAACAAGACCCAAAAATTAATGAATCTCCATTGGTGTTTTAGGAGATGCCTAATATTTTATGGATTCGGTCTTGGCGGGATCCACGTAAATGCCTTGACTATCAATCACGTGGTTGAGAAATTGTACCTTGGGAATCCAAAGTTCACATTTTGAGAATTTAGCATACAACTCCTCTTTCTTAAGCAATTCCAGAATTGCCTTAAGATGTTCTTCATGTTCTTTCTTGTTCCTTGAATAGATAAGGATATCGTCAATAAAGACAATCACGAACTTATCTAAATATGGCTTGCACACCCGATTCATGAGATCCATAAATACCACTGGTGCGTTCGTTAAACCAAATGACATAACTTGGAACTCGTAATGACCATATCGAGTTCTGAATGCGGTCTTCGGAATATCTTCTTTACGTACTCGAAGCTGGTGATAACCTGATCGCAGGTCTATCTTAGAATAAACGCTGGATCCTTGTAGTTGATCAAATAAATCGTTAATCCTTGGGAGTGGACAATAATTCTTCACCGTCAGCTTGTTCAGTTCTCGGCAG
Source organism: Tanacetum coccineum (assembly GCA_026074375.1). Taxonomy (NCBI): domain Eukaryota; kingdom Viridiplantae; phylum Streptophyta; class Magnoliopsida; order Asterales; family Asteraceae; genus Tanacetum; species Tanacetum coccineum. The sequence goes on from BQNB010024192.1 coordinate 56,868, forward strand.
TCGATGAACATTCGAAATAATCCATCCTTCTTCTTGATAAACAAGACCGGAGCTCCCCAAGGTGAGGAACTTGGCCTTATGAAGCCTTTGTCAGAAAGCTCCTGGAGTTGGTTTAACAATTCCTTCATTTCAGATAGAGCTAAATGGTAAGGTGCTCGTGCTACACCAGGTATCAGGTCAATCTTGAACGATTGGTACGTCCTTAAGTTGCTTCCCATTCGACTTGTCTTTGGTCTTCTTTGTAGTAACATGTGCTAAAAAGATATGACATCCTTTTAGCATGTACTTCTGTGTTTTAGTGCACGAGATGATGATCAATCGAGTCTTGCTTCCCTGGTTGCTTCTGTCACCACAAACAATCAATGTCTCATTTCCAAAGGGAATACGAACGAGTTTCTCATCATAAACAATGACGTCATGGTACTTCGCCAACTAACCCATACCGATTATGACGTCAAAACTATCAATTTCTACGGGCATTAAGTCGATGTTGAAGGGATGATTTAATAAGTTTAATGTACAACCCCGAATGATAGTGTTTATCCTAATTATTTTCCCGTCAGCTAGTTTAACATCGTAATAATGGTCTAATGTAGTTGGTGTGATATCAATTCGGGAGCTAAATGCAGTAGACATAAAAATCCTATCGGTACTAGTATCAAATAAGATATAAGCATAGCGGTTGTTTAGAAGGAACGTACCCGTAACGACATTTAAGTCTGGGTTTATCCTTGCATTGCCCACCACATACACTTTTGCTGATGCATTGCCATTTCCACCTTGATTATCATGGTTGTTCTTCAGCTTTGGGCATTCCCTCTTAAAATGCCCCTGAGCACTACATTCATAGCAAATGTTACCCCTCGGATTAGCCTTAGTGGTTCTTTGATTGTTACCAGTGTTAGCATTGCCAGAACTCCTGTAATCACGAGCCAGGTCGCTAACCTTGTTGCACTTGTGGCACTTTGGTACACACGGACCATTATGATGGTAGCTGCATGGTATGTGCTTAATTACACATACCATTCTCCATTTTAAACGGACTTAAAAGACTAAAAACATACCAAAAATACATTGTATTTGTATGTTTG